>OZ012735.1:832127816-832282816 GCA_963859935.3 Lathyrus sativus
AGCAACCTTTCCCCGTAACCCGTAGTTAGGCGAACTACGTTGACTCTGATTTCTCGTTCCAGACGGGAATACGTAGGCATAAAGCGCGACGCTTTGCCGAGTCATTTTTCTTTTCTTTTCCAGCCAGCCTTGATAGGTAGATAGATTATAACCAACCCGTCCAAGTAAACAAACAAGCGAGGATCCCGTCGAGTACGACGGACGTGAGGGGTGCTAATACCTTCCCCTTGCGTAACCGACTCCCGAACCCAGACAATGGTTGCGACGACCTTGTCTTACCCTTATTCGTCAGGTTTTTCCGATCGTTTCCTTTCCCGCCCTGAGGGATAAATAACGAAAGGTGGCGACTCTTCTGTCATGCCGACACCTTATTTTCGCGCAAGCGACAGCATGACCTTGTTACCTGGTTTTTACCATTGCATTTCACATACCTCATCATTTTGCTGCCAACAGTTTTTCCACAATCACAGCTGCAACACACACTTCATTCATGTTGTTTGAGTTTGTTTTAGGTAATTTCATGAGCATTTGAACTCTAGATAGTATGTTTAGGATCTGTATGTGTACATGAACCAAACCTCTTTGTGAATGCTATGCCTTTTCTGTTTGACAGCCTGCTTACCATTGTGTTACAATTGCAACTTGATAGCCAATTTGTGTTATGTGCATTTCATAATCATTCTTAAGTTGTAACATCATTCATAGACATGTTTGAATCTTGTGTATGATGTTTGTCTGGTCTAAACCTTTTCCAATCATGTCATTACCTTCAATTATGCATCTTTATGTGTTAATGAGCAGCTGGCATATGATTTTCTTTTCTGTTGGGTTTGTGGTAAATCTTGAAGTGTGGAAACACTTAATATTATGTTTTGAGTTTGTGTGTGAGTTTTGTTCAACTTGTTTGTGTTCATTTCTTGACTTCGCTTTCAAACTGCTTTTGTTTTCATTTCACATAGCTTGGCATGATGACAGTTCTGTTTGGTGTTTGTCTTGGCATTTGATTGTTATCCTCTTATTCCTCTTTGCATTTTATTTGGTTTGGTTGAGATTCCATGAGCTTTTCTTGTTTTGTTTTGATCAAGTTTTGTATGCATTTATGTTTGGCCTGCTGTTTGAAAACTAGGCAGCAGGGCCCTTGGTTTTGACCTATTATTTAGCTGCTATTGCTGATCTATCCTTGCCTCTTCCATACCATTTGAACCAGCCACATATGTATTGTTGTAACTGTTATCTGTTTAAGTTTTTTAACAACTTGGTTTTGATTTGAGGTCATTTTATTCTTGTTTGTTTGAAAACACAAGTTCACCTTTTTTCACAAGTTCACTCACTAAGGCAGCACTATTGCCATTTCTGCATCACACTATTTTTCTTCTGCCTGAGCATTTGTGTTTGGTCTATAAGCATTAGAGAGCATCAAATGACATGTTCAGAACTGTTAGGCCATGTATGTAAATTGAACATTTCCATCTGCATCCTTGACAACTTGCCTTCGTTTTCATGCTATATTTGAAATCCATGAACCATTTCCAATTATGTTGATCTATGACTGAGCCCTAAGTGTGTAATCCATCTGTTATCATGTGTTTGACTTGTGTGCAATGTCTATTGGATGTGTGTGTACTCAAAACTGGTTTGGTTTTCCTTAATGCATCTCAAAATGCCAATATGCATGTGCTATCGTGTTTTAATGTGTGGTTGTTATTTCAAAATTTGGTTGTGACCATCATGATCCTCATCAAAAATCAATCAAGTTTGACTAAAATTTCATGAAAAAAGATTGAGTTTTGACAAAGTTAGAGAGAAAACGCATTTGTGAGATTTCACTTGTTTGGCCTTGGTTTGTTGCCCAGTTTTCATTTTGTTTTAGCCTTATCTATTTATGGGGGTGGCTAAATACTTGGATGTATAGCCACCCCAGTGGTAAAAACTTGCGCCCCTTATGCCTTGTCTGCCTTGTGTCCTGAGTTCAATCCCCATAGGGGACACTTTTTGCCTTTTTATTTCTTTTTCTTCAACAAATTTCAAAAATTCATAACTTGTTTATTTTTTATCATTTTCAAACCATTCTTTTTGAAAAATGTTCATAATAATGTCTATTTTCAATTAATGAAAGAAAATTTCAAATTTCTCATAGTCACATTGCCTTTTGCCTACTTGAAAGTTGGTTCATTTTTAGGGTCGTCACCCTGCGTCTTGATGAATTTCTTTTATACCATGCTTGACTTATCTCATAATATTTGTTTTCGTTTGATCCCTTTGTGTTTGTTAATGTGTCAAGGCTTTTCTTTTCTTCTTTTGGTTATCACCGTGAACTTACATTGTTTTCCTCCTAAACAAACTCGGTCCCATACCGAGTTCATTTCCACAAACATCTTCAATCATATTATTCTCTTTGTATTGAATTAAAAGAGGGGATTAGGTGTATACCTCTTCCTCTCCGAGTGTTGAAATGCTCACTGTAGTGTGGGTGGTTTTGACGCTCGTCTTTCAATGCGAAGACGCTTCCATTTTCAAACCTTCTCTCTTAAAACCTCGATCCCGTACTGAGTTCGTTTTCGAATCACTTTCAATAATAAACCGTTATTTCTCTTTATATTAAGAAAGGATTAAGTATAGACTTTTTCCTCTCCGAGTGTTAAGATGCTCACTGTAGTGTGAGTGGTCTTGATACTCATTTTTCAATACGAAGACGCAACTTTATCCATCACCTATCTCTTTCACCACCTCTCACTTTCATAACTTCCTTCCGAAACCTTTCTCACCTAAAACCTCGGTCCCGCACCGAGTGCATTTTCAAATCATTTCGTAACAAAAACTTGAATGGTCGTGGAGTGGTTAGGCGTAGGCCTTCTCCTATCCCGAGTGCTGACATTTACCGTAGGGTTTACAGTCGCAAAGCACTTACCATTCAAAACCAAAAATACTTTAATAGGAGAATGAAGTTCTCTTTGTGTTGAATTAAAGAGAGAGGATTGAGTGTAGTCTTCTTCCTTTTCGAGTGTTGAGATACTCATTGTAGTGTGTGTGGTCTTGACGCTTGTCTTTCAATACGAAGACGCTATGTTCGCCACACCATTTTCACGATAAAAACTTTGAGATAAAGAATTGGGTATTACCCGCAAGGGGGCTTCTATCAAAGGATTTATCTCACCCTTAAAAACCATCCAACCAATCAAACGTGACTTCTTGCCTTGCATGGCGAAAACTAATCAATCTTTCAAAAAGGATATGTTATGTCCATTCTACCGCAAACAGGTAACGCATAAGTCTCCTCACATGCAAGCAGCAAAACACCTAAACTGCTAGAATGCGCACGATAGCATCATCCACAAAAACATCAACAAACCGTAGGCCAAACTATGACTGCTCTGATTCTTTACTTCTTTTAAGTAAAGATACGTAGGCACAAGGGCCACAATCCTTGCCGAGCACATTCCCCCCATATCTGTAGTTCCCCGAACTACGTCGACTCTGACTTTCTCATATCTATTGAGAATACGTAGGCCTAGGACCGCAAAGTCCTACCGAGTCTGTTCTTTCTCCTTTTTTTTCCCGTTATCTCTCTTTTCCCTGTTTCTAACCCTCTTTCTTTATCCTTTCGAAAACACTTTTATAGCATAATATTTAAGCAAATAAATTCACACATCGACAAACAAATGGTTCCCATCGAGTACGATGGATGCAAGGGGTGCTAATACCTTCCCCTCGCATAACCGGCTTCCGAACCCATTCTTGGTTACGAGACCATCTTATCCATTTCTTTCTTAAGGTTTTCTCGATATTTTCCTTTCCCCTCATAGGATAAATAAAGTTCGGTGGCGACTCTTCTGTCTATCTTTTTCGCCTCCCCGTCGTTGCACGATGCATTTTTCGAGTAGCGACAGTTGGCCCTGCGCTAGGGTCTCTCTATAAATACCCTCTTTCACTAGAGGGTCAGGTATTCAATTCTCAACCTACTTTCTGTATTTGCTCTCACTCTAGTCCATTTTCTCACTTTGGCATCAGAGTGTCTTGCAGGTACATCCCCTCCTCCTTCTTACCACCGGTGAATAGGCGTAGATCAAAGGCGCGTGGCGGTCCATCGATTCCCTTCTGATCAGGTCAGATCAGTGGCGTCGTCTGTGGGAAGCATAAACTTCCCCGTTCCTCCGAGCAGCGAACCAAAGTTTTCACCTCTCAACACTCCTTAGAATCATGACTAGTCCACACCGCGACGACGCTGTTCACGATGCAGCCCACGCCCCCGCCACCAACAGCGACAACCAAGTGAGAACGTCCCAGCTCCGGGAGACCGATGTGAGGGACAGCCAGACTACCTCCCCTTCTTCCGAGGAAGCACCACACCAGGTAGTTCCTCGGGCGAGGAGTCCTGCAGTATTCCGGCATATCCCCACTCCGGCCGAAGCGGATTCGACGATGGATGCCCTCTTCGCAGCTGTTGCACCCTAATTTTTGACCACGAGATCCCACCTCCTTTCACGCATTCTTTCGTTGTTATTCGTCTTTAATTTAAATTTTTACGTCTCATGGCTAACCAATTCATGCAAGTGCAATAGCGTCAAAATATAAATTTTTACAGCCAAGACATCACAAGGACGTGACTAGCTCAGTTGATGCTCAACAGTTCACTATTCAAGAGCCTAAGCCTAATCTAAGAGACATCACAAGTTTAACTCAGCATCAAGAGCTTTCGTGAGGTACAACTTCCTTTGGGGGGAATGCAAAGCTAAGAGAGTCTCTTCAGGTTAAGTGGAGTTTGAGTTATTAAGAACATTCAAGTTATTACGAGAAGCTAGTATCCCTTCTGAAGACGACTATATCCAAGATTTATTACAAGGACGTAGATTGGAAATAATTGCGTGGAACTCTACGAATACCGTTTCAGGCCACTTATTTTATTTCTCCTCTCAAAGCTCAATAAGGTTCATGAATCGGTTGGGATTAAAGTAAACTTGATTGATACATAGGTACTCATGATGTTTCAAAATGCCACCTTTTCGTAAATTTTGTTTGCACTACAAGTTTTATGACAAGTGATTTGCAAAAAGGGATATCCGTGTTGGCTCTTCAAAGAGATCCCACGCACGCTGCATGGTCTAGGCATTGTTTTTATGGTACTCTAGCCATACTCAGGTGATGATGATAGATACTACTAATCTAATATGCTACGATGGGACCCCACTTGTTGGGAGGAAATTATATCAAAGTTGTTCATATTACTTAAGTTCAAACAGCCCATACAGAGCAGGTTCAAAGGTCCTAACCTTCCTATGCTAAAACTCAAACATGCCATTACATACAAGATTTAATCCACTATCAATGCATTAAAGCAACAAGTACATAATCCCACGATGGGGAACTATAACAACTGATGTTTGAATTCGAAGGGCTCGCGTAACCGGGTCGGTTTATCATACGAAAAGCAGGAGTATGCAAAGATCCACAAACGCTTGTTGGCATCTTCGTGAATTACGACCTCGATCTTGAGATGCCAAGTTCTTTAGAACAAATGGTTACAACTCTGTCCAAAATAGCTCAAGGGACTCAAATACTGATCCAGGTTCGCTTGCCGCTTCTCAAACAGTTTCAGCTAGAGGTTCGTCACTTCAAGGCCTGGTTTCACATCTGTAACAACCTGCGTCTATGATGTACTCTTCCTAGTTCCACTTTGCGCGAGATATGCCCCACGCAGTTGTACCTGCATAATGAGAAGAAAGCATGAAGTTAACCACCGCATTTGATTCAAGACAACGACAACAACGTTTAATAAATCAGTAAAACAATCCAACAAATTTACATCAGCAGCAGTCAGAAAATAATGAACCGTCGGGGTTACGACAACAGCAGTTTTGGACCGATTCGGGCAAACAAGGCACCTAAACAAGCCATCATTCTGCACGCAACAACCCAAAAGTTTCAAGGCAACAACAATTGCAACATAGTCGTTGCCATCTCAGTCCCAGCCACAGGCTTCACAGCAGCAGCCAAGTTCGTTACACCGAGTTATGCAGCAGAAACTCCAAGCATCAGAGTCCTTACATCAACAGCAAAATGTTCTTGAAGAGCTCCTCTTGAAGCATCCACAAGCATCGTTAGATCTCGCACTACATGTTGAACAATTAAGGGAAATTAACAAAAAGAACTATTACAAGAGTTGCAAGCCATGAAAGCAAATCACCTGACAGGTCAATACGAGATACCCCAAGATTTAAATACGAGAATCCCGCAGTACATTTGCTCAAAGTAGTGCATTAAGCTCCAACAGTCCTTGCCCCAGATTCTGTCATCAACCCCAACAGCACGACAAGCTTTTCAGCACAGCAGGTTTTTCAGCATCAACTGCAAACGCAATCACTCGACAATCTCAATGTCAGCAACAATTCATCAGTCGCAGGCATGTTTTACACGCCGAAGCAGCAACTCAGCAAACACCAAGTCACAATACAAATTACAAGCAAACGCCAACAACAACTGGGTTTCTCCATCACCTACAAGCACAACATCATCACTAATTCCCCAGCTAGAATTATGGAACCTTCAAGCATGTGCAGAGTGTTAAATGACCAGGGTCTTATAAAACTACAATCCTGAGATTCTGTATTCGAAGTCCTGGACAGGTGTGATGACTTTGAGGAAGAATTTAATCCATTCACCTTTTCGAGCCCCTGCATCAATCGAGCGATAACCAAATTACTTGAGTCCCTATGATGATTCTATGATTAAATTAATTGTGTAAAGAGCAGTGAAAGAGCTTTAGCAGGTGCAGAACAGGGTCACAACAGATGGCGAACTTTGTCTCCGCATTAGCCTCTAATACACCCGGCTCTTGACGACATCATAGTTATCTTTGAGTATATGCCCTGCACCTGTATAACAGAAGAACCAAGATCAAGAACAACTCCAAATGTCAGCGGACTACTCATAATGACTCACCAATTATCAGCACAAATCTGAATCGTCATAAGCCAAACCTTAGTGAGCTCACACATGATGAAAGAATAGGTTATAAAGAGGTCTCCGTACCTACCATATTGTCCTCAAGTGAGAACTCAGATGCCTTAAAAGTTCGCTGTGTACCGCCCACATTACACGAGGTTTCTTCGAGCTGCAAATCACAAGCAAAGGTTGCAGGCAGTGAGATTTGCAATGGCCAATCAGTTCTCAATCTTCCCTTCTTGAACGAGTCCATTCAAAAGAAGTCGATACTCCAACTATCCTAAAATTGATCCGTAGAAACTTGTGTTGTGTGAACTGAAGCACATGAGTGAAGGAGTATCAGAAAGCCAGAAATACGGAGACAACCCGGCGAAAGATTCAGAACCCTCTAAAAAGAGTTGTGCTGCAGTGCTAAAGCAATTAACTGAAGCAAATGAACAGGCTTCCTCCGGGTTGTTTTGCTTGAGGCAACGCAATGCATACCAGGAAAATTCCTCAGTTTTGTCATTGAAGCCTATGAGAAATCTCAATGATCCTGGCGGTCAGAAGAAAAGCATCCCAACCACGCATTCACAACCACTGTTTTGGGCAAGAGCTCTGAGACGTGTTAACTTCCGGCATTAAAGACAGAGTGAGACTTTTTAACAGAAAGAAAAAGGGAGGTTAGTTAACTATAGAGGAAGCGGGAAACTAGAGAGTAAGTTGGTGTTAACGAACCTACTGATATTGAGAGCCTACGGAAGGATACACCCCCACCTCCAACAGACGTATCAAGCACAAGTTTTCATTATGAACTTCTAACTCTTCTTTGGGCCCAAGACTGTCATTATCTGCACCTGCCAAGAATGCAAACCCAAAGTTAGCAAATCATCTGAAGAATATTCCACGAGAAGATTCGGACATCCCGATCCAAATCCAATTTTGAACCTAGACAGATTAATACGATATTAAAGATTTTGATTCCCATTTAATAGAGATTGGAACCGAAAAGGAAAGGTTTCCATTTTGATTCATCCCAAAACAGAAGTTCCAAATCTGCATTTAAATGGAACAAATCAATCTCAATCAAAAGGATAACCCTCAAAAACCTATATAAGGAGACCTAGCAGATGAGGAAGAACAGACACACAGAAAACCACCCAAAAAATACACAAAGAAAATCCAAATTCAAAGATACCAGATTCGTAATCACAAAAAAGACCCAAATCTCGAAATCTAAACGATTGAAGAGAACACTTATCTTCACTGCCGTCGAAAGTTGTTCGCAAGCCTCGATCACCAGCCAAACCCTTCACCGACGTCGCCGTCTTCGCCACAGCAGGGGATAACCATCGTCGTCATAGATCCGCGATTCGATCGCTTCACCGTTCGCCAGGGGTAACGTTTTCTTTCAACTTATATCTTGATTTCATGATTGATGTTTGCCTTTATGCTTTGATAGGTTTGGTGAGGAATCTGAGAAACGGAAGATGGAGAAGAACGAAGAGAGAACCGGCGATTTGGGGGATGAGTCGCGAGATTAGGGTTTTCCCTTTTCTTTTTTTGTTAATCTTAATCTTGTTGTAATTGATCACCTGCACAGCACCATCTACACCACTAATCCGCCGTTAATAACCTTTTTTAATTAATTAAATTTATTTGTTAGTTTTAATAAATAAAAGTCTAAACCTATATAATATAATGAAATTATTTTATTATCAATAATAATAGAACCATTTTATTTTAAAAACTCACTTCATGGAAAGACTATTGACTTACCAATAATAACAACCTTTTGGCTAAAACTATTTATAAGAAAACCATTTTAATCAATCACTATATTTGAGTTTTATTTTACTTAAAAAAATAATTTAGTGACTTCTTATTAGATAATGATATATTGATAATAATAAATCCTTTTTGAATAACCTTTTATTTATTAACAATCTATTTGATAATGAACTTTTATAATATACTTCTTTTATTAATAACTGTAATCACTAAGTTTTCATAATATATTAATTGTAGCATTTTTATTTAAGACTCAGAATTTTTCTTATAAAAGCCAATCTCGTCTAAGATCAATCCACTCAAATCAATATCCTTTTAATTTAACCAATTAAAATCAAACAGCATAAAATAAAATCAACTCGCGCACTTCACGACACATTGACTCTCACTTACACCTTAGCGCTTTCATGCGTTTGTGTATGGTTTACTTTATGCAATTTATTTATATTATCGCAATTTACATTTTTGCATCGCATCCCGTCCAAAGGAAAAACCTACACATGAGTCAACACTGGTGTGTAGTGCATCTCATTCACATCATACTCCCCCATGATCCTTGACCTCATTCAAGTTGATCTTTTAAGATAGATCCTACCCATAGGAAGGACCTTTGTCTTTATCTTTACAACATAGAAACAAAACACAAAACAATCAACAATTAAACACAATACAAACAACTCAAATCAATACAACATTCAAACACATTAGAGAAAGATGCCAAATCATCTTAAGTGAGATAGAATCTCCACCCCACAACAATACAATCAAGCCGTAGGGACTTTGCCTTAAGAGAAATAAAGGCATACTCGCCAAACAATCTGAGTACTTAAGCCATTTTCTTAAGACGATGCAAAGACTATTTTCCTACAACCTGTGGCGGTTATATCTCCCTTAAAATGAAGACACATCTATTCTCCTAAACCTAATCAATCAACTACCCTAAACCCGTAGGAACTTTGACCACAGTCAAAGAACTCCTCAAACCCTTTAGGGGAACTACAAGTACTCTGATTCCACTCCCGTAAGGATATGTAGGCATAAGATGTGACATCTTATCGAGTATACTTAGGAATAAACCACTAGGTCTTTTAAACCATTAAGCAGATAAACACTTAGCAATAAACAAACATAAAACAAGAGGTTCCTGTAGAGTACTACAGAAACTTAGGATGCTAGCACCTTCCCTAAGTTTAACCAACCCCCGAACCTAAACTCTCTAAACCTTGCATTTGCATTGCATTGTGGGAATTTCGATCTTTATCCCTTCCTTTGGACAAATCAAAGTTTGGTTGCAAATTGAATTAAAGATTCAAACTAATCAATAGTTTGGTATCAAAATTTCACCGCGACAACAACCATCAACTAGACAAACCAGATGTTGTTCCAGCAGAATGAGCGCATTGGTGCGTTAGAACACGAAGCCCCTTCCCGTTCCCCTCTGCGGGAAGACCAGAACGGGAACTCAAGGAGTCCGTCTCCTCGTCCAAGAGACCGCCGACCGTAGTTGGAGAGGCCCCAACCCGTGGCCTCCAAAAAGAGGGCAAGGTCGCCGACCAGGAAGGAGAAGCGAGCCTAGGAGCCAAGGATGACGAGGGTAGACCCCCCAGCCAGGCAACCGAGGGTAAGGAATCAACCCCCTCCTTGACAAGGGCCCTCACCTCCTCCATCCCCGATTCTAAGTGACGAGGATGACTACAGGACCCCCTTGTCTCGGGAGATCATAGCGGCTCCCATTCCCCACGGGATGGAGAAACCACCAGTGCTATCGACATACGATGGGACCTCGGACCCAGACGACCACCTGGAAGATATCGAGGCTATGCTCGATTACTGCAACGTCTGAGGAGTCATCAAATGCAGGCTCTTCCTGACTACCCTAGGGAAAGGTGCGATGACGTGGTACAAAAGCTTGGAGCCAGAGTCCATCACGTCATGGAGGGTCCTGAAAGACTTCTTTTCACGGCACTTCACGGTATCCAAGCGTCACCCGAAGACAGAAACCACGTTGGGCGCGATCATCCAGGCTCCCGACGAGCCTCTTCGGAATTACATTGAGAGGTTCACAAAAGAGGCGGTACAGGTGGCAACTTCATATGATATGAAGCGTTACCTTATGGAGCAAGGCCTACACCGAGACTCTAAATTCTACGAGGCTGTGGCCATCCATCGTCCAGACTCACTCCAAGATTTCCTCGACAGAGCTGCACACTATATCCGGTTCGAGGAGACTCAAGCGGCCAACTCCGCCCGTGACACCAGGGACAGAGAGGCCCCCTGCGGGTCCCGAGATACGGAGCCTCAAAACATTGGCACGGGGGAGACCGGCAGCAAGATGACCGCCCCCGAGAGCCACGGGAGCAGCGTGACTCAGCTGGCCATTTCACTGAGTACACGGCCCTAGTCGCTTCCCGCGAGCGCATACTGGCCGAGTGTGCCAAGACAGAATTCATCCAGGGAGGTGTTCTCTTTCCAAAAGCAGCACCCCCCAAAGCCAACATGGACAAGTCGAAATTTTTCCGCTTCCACTGAAGCCACGACCATGTAACCGAGGATTGCATCCACCTGAAGGATGAAATCGAGATACTGATCAAAGACGGGCACCTGAAAAGGTACACTAGGGGAGGAGAGCCCCCACGGAAAGAGGCTCCCGAGGCTAAAAGAGTCGAGTATGTTCCTACTCCCGACAATGACTCCGGCCTGAAGGTCGCCCTTAGTGTCAGTCGACCCGAGGACTGGTTTGCCCTCCCCGCCTAACTTGAGCTACCCGAGGAGCCAGTGCGCCCCACCAGCCAGTAGGAATACTTCCCGATAACAATGGTTATCTCTGGCGAGACCCCGAGCAAAATATCCATAGGATCAATTAAGCGGAAGTTCGAGGAACTTATCAACAACAATTCCAACAAGAGGAGCACGCTTAATAAGTTTCGAGGTCGGTTTAACCCTATCACTTTCTACCTCGAGGAACTCCCCGGAGGGGCCCCCAACTCGAACATTCTCCTCCTGATACGGGCACAGATGGCAAACTTCGACATCAAACACATCTTGATCGACAGAGGGAGCTCGGTGGATATCATGTACACCCACCTCTTCGCGACACTCCAGCTCGACGAGTCCAACTTGTCCCCCTACCTGGGCTCCGACCTCTAGGGCTTCAACGGGACGACAACAAGACCATGGGGATGCGTGGAGCTCAAGGTCACCTTTGGTGAAAAAGAAACAGCCAGGGAGATCAACGTCCAGTTTCTGGTCGTGGGATGCCCGTCTCTCTACAACTGCATCCTGGGCAGAACAAAGATGGGCGACCTCACCGCGGTACCCTCTACCGTCCATCTGAAGATAAAGTACGACACTAGGTCGTCACCCTCAATGGTGACATCGAAGCTGCTCGCCGGTGTTTTGAAGCAGCGATGAAGGGCCTAAGTACGATCGACCCAGCGACCAAAAAAGCGGCGCCTCCCGCCGTCCCAAAGAGCGAGCCAAAGGACCACGTCGACTCCGTTAACCTCGACAGTCGTTTCGCCGAAGAGCCAGATTGCGAGGAAGAAGTCAGCGACACTCCTCCATCCTCCAACGGGAAGCTTATCCACCCAACATGATGAAGACCGTGAAGATAGGGGCAGGGCTTCCCGATCTAGCGAGGAAATAGCTGAAGGCCTGCCTCCGCGAGAATGCAGACCTCTTCGCCTGGAGCGCTGCAGAGATGCCCGGACTCGACCCTGAGGTCGCCTTTCACCAGCTTTCCATCAACCCTGCCGCTAAGGCCGTAATACAACATAGGCGTAGGTAGTCCCCCGAAAAATTGGCGGCTGCTGAAAAAACTGTAAAAGACCTCCTAGAGGAAAATTTTATTTCGGAAGCCCGATATTCAACCTGGCTGTCCAATGTTGTACTTGTCAAGAAAAGTAATAGAAAATGACGAATGTGTGTTGACTACACCGGTCTCAACCGGGCATGTCCTAAGGATGCCTACCCTCTCCCTAACATCGACAAGCTCGTCGACAACTCAGCGGGCTTCAAACTCTTGTCCTTCATGGACACGTACTCGGGGTACAACCAGATCCCCATGGCCGAGGACAAAAAATAGAGCACAACCTTCATGACGAAGTCAGGCAGTTACTACTACAACTTAATGCCCTTCGGCCTGAAGAACACCGGTGCCACCTACCAACGGATGGTGAACAAGGTCTTCCGAGGAGAGATTGGCGAAATGCTCGAAGTCTATATGGACGACATGATCGTCAAGTCCTGCACAGAGGTCGATCACACGACTCACCTCAAGAAAGTCTTTGAAACGGCGAGGAGGTGCAGGATGCGTTTCAACCCGGAGAAATGCACCTTCGAGGTCCGCGCGGGGAAGTTCCTCGACTTCTATCTAACCGAGCGTGGAATCGAGGCAAACCCGGACAAGTGTCTAGAATTCTCAGAGATCACGACGCCGAGCTCGAAGAAATCCATACAGTCCCTCAATGGGGTGCTCGCGTCACTTTCCTGCTTCATCGATAAATCCGCGCAACACGCTCTCCCTTTCTTCAAACTACTTAGAAAGGAAGTCACGTTCGAATGAACAGAGGAATGCGAGCAAGCCCTCTACCACCTCAAACGTGTCCTGTTAGAGCCACCCATGTTAACAAGACCAGATGCCAGGGAAACCTTGTACCTTTATCTGGCTGTGGCAAACGAGACCGTCAGTGCCGTACTGATCCGGGAAACCCCCGAGAGGCAAAAGCCGATATACTTCACGAGCAAGACCCTCTACAGCCCCGAAGTAAGGTACCAACAGATCGAGAAGGTCGCATTGGCCCTCGTTAATGCTTCCTGACAACTCCAACACT
This sequence comes from Lathyrus sativus, assembly GCA_963859935.3. NCBI lineage: Eukaryota > Viridiplantae > Streptophyta > Magnoliopsida > Fabales > Fabaceae > Lathyrus > Lathyrus sativus. The sequence continues at coordinate 832,141,358 of OZ012735.1, forward strand.
ATTTCTTGGCCCACACCATCATGGTCAGAACCGAGCAGCCTATCAAACAGCTTTTCGGCTAACCTGACATGGTTGGGCGAATGCTGAAGTGGTCGCTGGAACTCTCTGAGTTCGACGTCATCTACGAAGGCAGAAAAGCCCTTAAGGCTCAAGTCCTAGCCGACTTCGTCGCTGAAATGACTCCCGCGCCAGAATCAACACCAAGAAATCAGAAATGGACCATATTTGTTGATGGAGCCTCCAACTCCTTAGGAAGCGGCGCAGGAATCATCCTGGAAAACGAGGAAGGAACTGTCGTAGAAGTCTCCCTAATGCTAGCCTTCCCGACGACGAATAACCAAGCTGAATACGAAGCATTCCTAGCTAGCCTCCGCCTGGCAGAGGACCTCGGAGCCAAGGAGATAAAATTATTCACAGACTCCCAGTTGGTCGCCTCGCAAGTACGGGGCGAATACCAGGCAAAGAACGACAACCTGGCCGAGTACTTAGCTCTCATAAGGGAAAAGATGAAGAGTTTCGACTCTGCGGAGGTCCATCACATACCACGTAAGCAGAACACACGGGCGGACATTCTCTCGAAGCTGGCGAGCACCAAGAAGAAGGGCGGGCACAAGTCAGTCGTCTAGGAGATCCTCGCGCAACCAAGCACGGAGAGAGCTAAAGCGCTGCTCGATGTCAATGCCATCGGGGACGTCTACTGTTGGATGACGCCCATACACGCATATCTCAGCACAGGGCGACTCACCGTCGACACGAAAAAGGCCAGCACGATCAAACGACGATCTTGCTCGTACGTTCTCCTCGATGATAAACTGTACCAAATAGGCTTCGTGATCCCCCTCCTTAAATGCATCGACAAGACTCAAGCTGCGGTCGTCCTGGAAGAGGTCCACGAGGGCATCAACATGCAACATCTCGGTGGGCGGTCCCTAGCGAGGAAAGTCCTACGGGAAGGATACTACTGGCCATCGATGCAAGAGGAAGCAAAATAACATGTCAGGAAATGCGACAGGTGCCAACGGCACGGGGACATGCACCTCGCCCTACCGAGCGAGCTCAAATCCCTCTCCTCCCCCTGGTCGTTCGCCTGGTAGGGGATGGATATCCTCAGTCCGTTCACCTTAGGCTCCTATCAGAATAAGTACCTGATAGTAGGTGTCGACTGCTTCACCAAGTGGATCGAGGCCGAAGCCTTCTCCAAGATCACGACACACAACATACCCCGATTCTACAAGAGGAACATCCTCTCCAGGTTCGGCGTCCCGCTCGCCATAGTCACCGACAACGGGACACAGTTCACTGACAGAAACTTTCGGGACTTCGTCACCAAGCTCGGGACCAAACACCACTTCACCTCGGTCGAACATCCACAGACAAACGGTCAAGCCGAGTCCACGAACAGAGTAATCCTACGAGGATTAAAACGAAGACTCGGAGACGCCAAGAGAGGATGGGTCAAGGAGCTCCACAGTGTGCTATGGGCATACCGAACAATGCCTCACTCGACCGCAGGAGAAACACCGTTCCGCCTCACATATGGAACCGAGGCGGTGATCCCAGTCGAGATCAGAGAGACGTCCAGAAGGACTGAGGGCCCCCTTGAAATAGAAACCAACGACGAAGCCCTCCAAGAGGAACTCGACCTAGTCGAGGAGATCCGATCAGGAGCAGCTCTTCGCGAAGCCAGGCTAAAACAAAAGATAGCACTTCGCTACAACAACAGAGTCTTAAAGCGCGAGTTCCAGGTCGGCGACCTAGTCTTGCGAAGAAACTAGAAGGACTCACACGAGGGCAAACTGGCCGCAAATTAGGAAGGCCCCTATCGTGTTCGAGTCAAGACATAGCACGAGGCCTATTACCTCGAAAACCTACACGGGGATCAACTAGCTCGATTATGGAACGTTGAAAAGCTGGAAAAAATACTACAGTTAAACACTGCCCGCGACGACAAGCGCCGCGACCATGGGAGAGCGACATGGTACCATCGCGTCTCCTCGAGATCAACAAAATAGCAAGCCCCTACCTTTGTATGCGCAGGCAGAAGGCTCTGCTCGACGGAGAACCCCTCGATCGAGACTCCCCACTGCTGTACCAGAATTGGCAGAACACCCAGCTCGCGATGGGACGTTCACATTGTGGGGATAAACACCCCCTTTTACCGACCAGGTAACCACACCGGTCACCGACCAGTTCCCTACACTGTCGGACACAAGTATCGTCGAGCTACCACTCTCAGACATACCAAAAAGCATAATAAACATACATTTTGAGCATACAAACGTGCATAAATAAAACAGGCATATCATCATGCAAAAACAAAATGAGCGCACACTTAACAAAATATCATCTTATAAAAGGTGGGCACCAGCCTAGTAGTCAAGATACAACATCAAAAGGGAACGCAGGCCCGACAAAAACACGGTACAAAAAACAATAAGATTTGGCGCGCAGGCCCAAAAGCTACGAGTACGCAGGCCCGAAACAAATCTACATGTCTTCATCGTCCCCTACCTCAGGCTCACACACGGGAGCAGAGTTACCAACAACTTCGGAGTCAGGGTCGACAACCCGACCATCAACAATCTGGTGGAAGGGCCCGACCCCATCCACGACCAGGCCAACGTCGTGGTTAACCACCTTGAGTTGTTCCACAGCACTGGAGAAACCAACCCTGACTGCCTCCAAGCAATCGTTTTCCAACTCCCGAATCCTTCTGAGATGTTTCGCTCGGGTAACCATCAGCTTATCCTCGGAAGTCTCGTTGTCAGCAGGACGGAGCGAACTTTTCAGCTCCCCACGCGATCCTTCAATGCTTGCACCTCCACCTCCGCAGCCTTCAGTTTCTCCTCAGCAATGTCTCCCCTCTTGTGCTGCGTAGTGGCATCCTCCTGACTCTTCTCCAGTTCACCGGCCACCTTCGTCATCCTCGACTGCGTAAAAGCAAGGTTGCCCTACAACTTGGATAGCTCGAAAAAAGAGCATCTCTCATCGCTTAGGACCAGCATCGGCGAGAAGACCCGCATCATGGCAGCCAGATCCTCAGCCAAAACCTGCCTGCGAGTTGCCCGATCCGAACTGAGGACCACCTTCGCCTCCCCGACCGGAACATTAGGCGACCTCGCGCCATGGAAGAAGCCAGGATGCTGATGACACGGCAGGATCGTGAAACCCTCCTTGGCAGACCCGTCCGTTAATTCGACGACACCCTTCGTCCGTTGAATTTTGGGCCTTTTGGAAGCCCCTTGAGAAGAGGGTGATTGGCTACTCTAGGGAGATGAAGAAGAACCCTTGCCTTCCTAATCGGTGACAGCTTGCCCGACAACCTGGGCGACCCGCGTCTTCTCGGCCGCAGCTGCGACTCTTGAGGCGGTCAGCGTCTTCACTCTCTCATCGACAGTCAACATACTTCCTACAAAACCAAAAGACAAGTCAGCGAACAAATAAAAATGAGAAGTCAAGGGAAGAAGGAGATGGCTACCACCTAGGTAACTAAGGGCCTCAGCCTCCGACGAACACTCGAGCAGAGCTTTCATGCTGATCAGCCTCTTCTTCTGGCAAACGTGCCCCTGACTATCTTGGATATACCTACTGTCGGGCGTCACTAAGTTCGACGGGGGCAGGCTGGCCATGAACGCGACTATCTTTTGGTAACCGGCCAGATCCTCCTCGTCGAGAGTCCCCGCCCGCATGATGTATCGATCAGTACCCTTTGAAAAGTGCTCCTCTGTCCACTCCAAGAGCACCTTCGGGACCATGACGACCTCCCGCTGCCCGTTTACTACTCGCTCCCCTCTCCGATACAACGAGGTGCATGCTTAATGGGAAATTGGTCAGACGACGAAGAAGCGGGCTTTGAAGTCCCGAAAGAGTCCATATACGTTCGAAACAGCTTTTTCGATTGTTTCAACAAGACCCATCCGTGTCGGCCGTCCACCGTCTGCCGCTGCAGATGAAAAAGGCAGAAGAATAGCAGAAACGTGGCCCCGATCTCCAAATATCTACAAACGAGCTCGAATGCTCGGAAAAATGCTATGGCGTTGGGATGCAGTTGCGAGGGAGCCAACTGCAACCAGTCAAAGACCCTCAACTGAAAGTCCGTGAACGAAAATCTAAGCCTGGCCTCCCGAAAACAGAACTCGTACATGGGAAATCGCATTCTCCCATAAGTCGAGCATATATGCTGGGCGTCTCGTGGTCGGTACACCTGCCAACTTATGGGAACATCTTCGCTCCTATCCTCAACAGTGGCAAAAGCCCCCGCCCTGTCACTCGCAAAATATGATGGCATAGATAGAGGCTCCTCGGCCACCCATTCCTCAACAGGGAGGACTTGCTCCTCGGCGGAAGGAACTTCGAGTTCTTCATCTACGACCATAGTCGCAGGGACCCACGAAGTCATTAACACTTGAAAAGCAGAAGGTAACGGTGAATTCGATGACCAAGATCAAATTCACTCTTCCACCGCATACCAAGTGAAAGGCCAACGGGGACAACCTCCGCGACAATAACAGAGGCCATACGGGTAGCCGTTCTTGGAGGATTCATCCTACACCCTCATCATCCCTGGAAGATTCATCTAGCCCATAGATCATCCCCGGGGCATTCAACTAATCCTATCACCCGTCCCTGGGGCATTCATCTACCATTAACATCTGTCCACATGGTATTCATCTAACACTAATGTATGTCCCCGGGAAACTAAAACTACCCTTATCACGTCCTCGACACGCTCATCTAAAAACCTAGAAAACACCACCTAAGGCGGCAGAGATTCACCTCCCTCCTCGGGGCATTCAACACGCCCCGACGCCAGTTCTAAGATACAAAACAAGGAAAAGACAAGGAAAGGAAACTTACTGGATTGCAGGTGACAGTGGAGTACGCGGCGGTGATGGCGAGCAGGCACGAACAAATCAGTCGTCACATGAAAAAAAAGGAAACAGAAGCGAAAATGACGAGTGGGCAAGGACCCACCTACTTATACCCTCAGCAAGAGACTCGAAGCGTCCCTAGGCACTCGAGTACCCTAGGGTTGGCCCACTGAATGCTTGACACGTGGCGTATGTGAAGAATTGCGTCCCTCCGTCTCTCCCCGCACACGCCATCAGACGAGAACACTCACCCGACATCCCTGTCCGACAGAATTTCTCCAGCGCACGCGTCAGGCGGGAACACCTCCTCGACTTCAGTGTCCGACAGAAGCTTTCTCGACGCACTCTCCCACCTCAGTGCAACATCATCAAGTCCTCGCTCCTTCACCTCGGAGCTGCGACTTGGGGGCTTCTGTTCTGGCCTGAGCCCTGGCCCGGCCGGGAAGGCCCAACCCAATAATATTTGGGGAAAGGCCCAAAGGGGCTTTCCTCACCTGCGTCGAGCACAAAGCTCCCGTCGACCAGACACTGTCCATGATAGGCAGGGTTCTTCCTCCGTCGGGCAGAACAATGTGTCCTCCACGTGCTCCCCTTTGCAGGGACACGTCATCAACCAACTACCCACCTCCGAAAGAGCAGGTCAACCCACTTTCCGGAGATCATAGGACAGTTGAACTAGGGAGAAGACCATGTCCTGGTCTTCACTACGCCACGTAAGCCCTAGTAGTCACTTGGGTTGTGCCTGGCCATCCAGCCCAACTCAAATGACCGTTGGCCCTGCGCTGGAGTCTCTCTATAAATACCCTCTTTCACTAGAGGGTCAGGTATTCAATTCTCAACCTACTTTCTGTATTTGCTCTCACTCTGGTCCATTTTCTCACTTTGGCATCAGAGTGTCTTGCAGGTACACCCCCTCCTCCTTCTTACCACCGGTGAACAGGCGTAGATCAAAGGCGCGTGGCGGTCCATCGGTTCCCTTATGATCAGGTCAGATCAGAAGATTTTAACTTCTTAACTGCAGTAGTCTCTACTCTTGCTAATAGTTTAACATACTCTTTGTTGTTACTGTGGGGTCCTGAAGCACAAGGAGATTTGACCTGTTGGTGTTAATTAGGTGATCTATGTACTTTTGTTGCTCTTCACGGTGATTTCGGATTAATAGGTTTTATGTTACGTCAATTTGAACTTGCTCGATCTTTTCAATTGCGGCCTTATAATGCAATCACATTCTCTGGTCCAATTGCTATTTTTGTTTCTGTATTCCTGATTTATCCATTGGGCCAGTCTGGTTGGTACTTTGCGCCTAGTTTTGTTGTAGCAGCTATATTTCAATTCATTCTCTTTTTCCAAGGGTTTTATAATTAGGCATTAGACCCATTTCATATGATGGGAGTTGCTGGTTGTCATACCTTAATTTTTATCCTAAGATCATGTTTTTTGTTTCACATTGCGTACATAGTATATCACGCATCTCGGCTATTTTACTCCAAATTTGCCCTCATGTTTCTAACCTTAATTGGTCTAGCCTCACATACATATGCACCATCCATACATTACATTCACTCATTTGCATAAGTTTCTAAAGCATAAGATCAAGGTTATTTAAAGAACTAAGGTTTCCTTTTGGTTTGAGGCTTTCTACACCATAGAAGATTAATTCAACTGGTTATTTCATGGATTGTGGAATCGAGATTTGAACTATCATCATCATGAGCCTCTTCTTATCAAAGTTTCGTCAAGTACCAAGGTTTCTCAAAAGCCTCGGTTTATGTCTCGAGAATGATTTCCCTCTTCATTAGTGTTTAATATGATCGTCAATTGAAAACTGTTTAATATGATCGTCAATTGAAAACTGACTACTGAGCCTATTACAATCCATAATTCTTCTTTGTCAACATTTACACTTGGGAATTCTTTTGGTTACTTCATTTGTAATTTAGCAGTGATTCCTCAGTTTTCTTCCTTCTTCAAGTGGATATAAGAGTAAATCGGTTTTCTTCCTTCTTCAAGTGGATATAAGAGTAAATTGGAAAGAATATCTTGAAGTAGCTGGTAGGAGAAGATATAAAGCTTATGGAGTTGCAATATTCTTTGCTTGGATGGTTTCCAGGATACCGTTGAGCAGGTTGAGCGTATGCATATCTACCTGTTATAAACTTGAATGGGCATTGGTAGTGAATTGTACCAACGGTGCTATCAGTTATGAACTTGGAATGGTTTGCAAAGATTGTTAAAATATGGGTGGGTTTATAAAAACTGTTAAAAGGCAAAAAAAATTCATTTGATTACTCGTGTTAGGTTGCTAGAGATTCTCCTCGTTCTTGGTAACAAACTCTTCCTATTTGTTGGAAATGAGCTTAACCATTTCGCAATGCTGATGTCAAATAGATTCATCATCTCATAGAATGGGGAAAATCAATGCTAAAAGTTCTAGTTATTTATTGGAAATGGACACTTACCTACGTACTGAATTTGTTCAAAAGTTTCTGCATTAACAATCATGATCATTGAATATCTTCTTACAAGCAATGTTTATAGCTAAGAATAATTAACGGAACATGTCTCTTGCCTATCTTAGTGAAGACCCTCATAATTTTCAGGATGAAAATACGAAGTGCAAATCATCATTAACTAAAAAATATATATGACTTTTGAGTTCCAATTTTTCATCCAGGGAAGATAAAGATTTACAAATCTTAGACTTTGAAGTGGTGATAAAAAGGAAAATACAGAAACTATAGTTATTGAATTTGAACAAAACGTATTTCCTAAAAAAAAACATATCCAAGAGAAAAATGATGCCTCATACTGCTGGTACTAGCCCGCCAGCGTCCGACAGCATAATCCCGAGTGTTGTCTACATGAATATTTCTATGGAAGCAAAGATATCCACCACCTGGTTACTACACAGCAACAGAACAGGGTTTAAGACAAGGTTCAACAGTAAAATTCGGAAAAAAAACAAAACAACCTCAGCATACACATGAGTTGATCGAATCATAGTCATAGTAGTGCATCACTTACATTATCGAAGTCATTGATTTCCCTCACACCTAGTTCTTAAGAACCGTAGCTATTTCAAAGTTAATTAAATCGAGGTAACTTGAGATTCATTGTTGCAAAGCCTTCGAGGACATGACTTCGGCTGGACTCGAGAATTTGTCAAAAGAACAAAAGCTGGATTCTGCAATGAGTTGTGACTATATGAGGAACTTCAAATTTGTTGCGATACTCAATGCAGACTTTCAACCAAATACTGATTTGCCTAAGCAAGCTGCACCACATTTCAAGGACAATCCTGAACTAGGTATGGTCCTTCTAAATCACTTGCATGATGCCAAGTTTAGAGTGCTGCAACACCATTGTCAACATACTGCTAAGGTGCTAAAGCTCATCTAGCTGCTGCAATTTTCTCAACATGTTAAGGGAAAACCAATGGAAGAAATTAGAACTACAACAAGGGTTTAATTACATGATCAGAGAAAGAATCATAATCGTTTCATTACAAAGTAAGAACCAAACATATTTATCACAATTCCAAAACCATTCTCAGATGCAATCACACAATTACGGTAAGCTTTAAAATACAATCAGAATCAAAATGGGAAGGTTTTAAAAGGCATTGACAACCATTAATCATACAAAGAATCAGTAGTTTCCGAGCATACCATACGAAATCTCGCATAATTAAATCAATGCTCATGGCCTATATAAAAAGCAACATGCAACATAGCAAAAGAGGGGGTCAGTAGCAGCATCATTATCACAAGATTAACCCACCAGCATCAGATACACACACAAGAACAGGGATACAAAATCAAAACACCAACACGCTCATAGAGAAGAAGGGATATTCACATACAAAATATTTTTTCACATTCAAGGTTGTTCACACGAAAGATCATCACAAGCATCAGTACATATCGCAGTTTGAAACATACACATGATTTTGAAACATACACATGATTTTGAAACATACACATGGGTTTGAAAATACACATCAGTACACAAGGATGAGAAGAAAATACGCATTGCAGAGAGTAAAATTAACACAGCAGCAACATATATGCTAGACGCAACCATACGTATAGCAGCAACATCACAAGTCACACGTATTTCAGAGGGAATCATCAAGAATTACCAATCACGAAACATACAATACTCACACAAGAGATGACATCAACAACAATACACAAAGAAGAAAGCAGTGAAGAACGAGAAGTTACGAACCAGTAGTGTGTCGATGGAAATCGGAATCGTGCAACTCGCTCTGACACGCTAATTCGGTCAAGCTACACCGCCCAAACTCCTATCGACAAGCTAGTTATTCTCGCCCTTCATCTTCGTGAACCATCCTCAAAATTCACCGGGTTCAAGCATCACTCGAGGTATTTTTTTTCTTTTTTAATTTGCGGGTCTGGTGAGCATTTCGAGTGTGGTTTTTGAGCGATTGAAAATAATAGGGGGAGATAAGAGAGCCTCGCACGAGGAATCACGAATGGCGAGAACGACAGGAAGCTAACCGGCGAAGATGGTGATGTAAGAGAGAAAGAGAAACAGCCGAGAAAACTGAAATGGAAATTGACGGGGGAATGGAGTGAATTTAGGGTGAATTCTTGCCCTCTACATTTCATAATGATACTAGGTGGGTCTAAGAACCCGACCCCTTTTGTTTTTTTCTTTCTTTAACTTACATCAGTTTTTTTTGTCATGGGCTTAACATCCCTAGGCCCCAACAGTTTTTTTTCCCTTTCTCTTCTCATTAATTGGCTGAGCCCATATCCTTTTTTTATTTTTGTTTATGTTTTATTTTATTAGATTTTCTTCTCTAAGTTTTATTTATTTATTTATTTTAATTTGTGACTAAGTGTTTAATAATTTGTAATTAACTAAGAACATGACAATTTCTTAATTACAATACATGATTAATTATTGATTTAAATGTAGGACAATTTCTTGGACTAAGTGTCTGGTTAACTTCTTGAGTTAATGTTGTTTAGCTTTTCAATTAAGTTTTTTATTAGAATTTTAGACTAAGTTAGCGAATGTTTATTTAAGGTTTTCCTAATTGAATTTTGCAAATTGTTATATTACCCTAATTTTAATGCATTGCCGAATGATAGTTCATGATATTGATTACATGCTCGCATGATTCCTATAATCCCATAGGATATTTGGTTTTAATATGATCTTTGATTAACATTAGGATTAATTCCTTCTAATTTCAACCTTAGGTCATAGAATTAGTTTAGTTTCCATCTAGATTTTAACTCTTAGACAACTTACATTTAAACCCCCTATTCTCAACTTAGAGAATTAAACAGTAGTCATCTTTGTTGTCGAGATATAATTCTGTTATCCCATAACATAGTCAAGAAAGATATAGAATATTTTCCGCTTGAGAGAGGTATGTGGCATACTCGTCAATTAAATTCGAGTTGGAGCCCTTCTCTCAACGCAATGCAAAGACTGTCTCTCGTATTCTCATGGTGGTTTAAGTTGAGTATTCCCCTTGATCCAATCCCTTTAGGGGAAATACGAATGCTCTGATTCTATTCCCGTCAGGATACGTAGATACAAGATGCGATTTCTTGGCGAGCATACTTAGAAATAAATCCCTAGGTCTCATATCCTTAGTAAACAACAGTAGCACAATAAAACAAGAGGTTCCTGTAGAGTACTACAAATACTTAGGATGCTAACACCTTCCCTAGATATAATCAACCCTTGAACTTTAGATTCTCTAACTTTGCAATGCATTGTATACTCTTGGGTTACTTTGATTTTTTTTCCTTCCCTTGGACAAATTAAAGACCGATGGTGACTAATGATTTGCGATTCAAGTTAACCAATATCTTGATATCTAACTCTCACTGCGACACTGGTGTATTGGGAGCTGCCCTACTATGCATTATTCATGGCGCTACCGTAGAACATACCTTATTTGGAGATGATGATGACGCAAATACATTATGTGCTTTTAACCTAACCCAAGCAGAAGAAACTTATTCAATGGTTACTGTTAACCGCTTTTGGTCCCAAATCTTTGGGGTTGCTTTTTCCAATAAACTTTGGTTACATTTTTTTTGTTATTTATTCCAGTAACTGGTTTATGGATGAGTGCTCTTAGAGTAGTCCGCCTGGCTCTAAAACTACGTGTCTATGACTTTGTTTCTCAAGAAATTCGTGCAGCGGAGGATCCTGAATTTTAAACTTTCTACACCAAAAATATTCTCTTAAATGAAGGTATTCATGCGTGGATGGTGGCTCAAGATCATCCTCATGAAAACCTTAGATTCCCTAAGGAGGTTCTACCATGTGGAAACGCTCTTTAATGGAACTTTAACTTTAACTGGTAGTGACCAAGAAACGACTAGTTTTGCTTGGTAGGCCGAGAATTCTCGACTTATCAATTTATCAGGTAAACTACTTAAGGGCCATGTAGCCCATGCTGGATTAATAGTATTCTGCGTCGGAGCACTGAACCTATTTGAAGTTGCTCATTTCGTACCTGATTCATCTGTTTCAATAAAGTGCAGACCCATCCAAATAGGAATATATATAGAAGTAAGTCCCTTTATTTATACAGGGGTTCAAATCTCAAATAGATAAACAAAGATTTTGGTTGAAATTTGGTATGGATAAAACATATTGCGATGTTATACTATTCAATTCTCGGCCATGAATTATTAATTTGATAGATCACATATAGTTACTCATGATATGGATCCAATTGGATGTCATCGAGATCCTATTTATACCATTGAATTTAGTGACGAAATATTTTTTATTTCTATCAGATTAAATCCTGAAGTATTTATTAGAAATTAAAGAGAAAGAAAACATAGAGATTATAGAAGTAAATTTTCTCGCATTTATAGTTACTGCACTCTTTATTCTAGTTCCTAATGCCTTTTTACTTATAATTTATGTAAAAATGGTAAGTCAAAGTGACTGATTATACTGAAACACGACCTCTTATTTCTTAGCAATGATTGAAGAAAAACGAAAAAAAGAATTTCTATTTCTTTTAATATTTGTTTTAAATAAAATAATTAGACTACAATCAGCAGAATTCTATTAACCATATAGTAGAAAGAAATCAAATCTACTTCTTTCTACTATATTCTCTATTACGATAGGAGTGGATAAAAATATAATGTTTTACTAAAAAAGAAAAAAGAGTCTCTATGGAAGAAACAATATATCATTTTCTTTTCATATGGATATATGGATATCGATTTATATATATATATATATATATATATATATATATATATATATATATATATATATATATATATATATATATATATATATATATATATATATATATATATATATATATATATATATATATATATATATATATATATATATATATATATATATATATATATATATATATATATATATATATATATATATATATATATATATATATATATATATATATATATATATATATATATATATATATATATATATATATATATATATATATATATATATATATATATATATATATATATATATATATATATATATATGGAATGTAAATTCCATGGCGTTCACATTTTCTTTATTTCATCTAAATCTATTCTATTTGTATTGGTTTCAATCAATCTGAAATAATTCAAAAGCAACGCCATTTTTATTCTTCTTATTTTAATTTTTAGATTTCAGATTCTTTATCAGAATCCCTGTAACTAATAAATAAAAAAACAAAGAATCTTTTTACTATTCCAAAATTGAAATGGATTAAATGGAATAGAAATATTCCAAATAATTTGGTTTGGAATAGTAATCTGTTTTCAATTATCTGGATTCTCGGGATATGAAGATGGCAAAAATTTAAGTATTTGTTTGATTCAAAGAGTTTTTTTCTAATATTATATATACATGAATATATTACACCACTGAAAGCAATACAAGAGAATTTCTAAATCCATATAGAATTGTATTTTATTAATTAGTATTAATAAAATAACTCAAATAGTTCAAAACTGGAAGAACTCAGCTATAAAACAATTGAGATAGTTTGATCCCTTAATTTAATTAGTATTACCTTTAAAGTCAACTTCTTCCCCATACTACAAGAGAAAGGGAAAATGTAAAAACTACTATTAAATCATCCCAAAAAAGACTTGTTATATCCATGTCAATTATGTCTCCTATTTATATCAATATGAATAAATTATTTTATTAATTCTTTTTTTATTGTTTACTTATTTTTCTTGTATTCTTTTTGTTTTTATTTTTCACTAAAAATTGGAGAATATCTTCTAATAATAGTGGAATCGCTAGTACAAAGTTAAAAAAGGATTTCATTCTATCCGAACACCATTGACGAAACATCCCTTTAGATTCTTATCCGATTTGGAATAGAATTGAAAAATTGGAAGCATAAATAAAAAATACATTTGGAAGTAGTAAGGTAATGAATCCTACTATATAGGTAGGAACTATGTTTTCTCCCCCTCCCCCCTATTTCATTAAGTAAAAAATAAAGAATCAAGATAGATTCTTTGCATACTCTTATTTACATCTATTTGTTCTATTGGATGTAATTTTTCTTGTATCTAGGTATTGACCCGTTTTTATGAATATAACTTGGCTTTTTATATATCCTAAAGTTGATATTTATTGTCCTTGAAACAACACCATATCCATCAAATGTCGTGGTGGATATATTGATTCTCTATTTTATTGCTTCACTTTTTAGGAATATAGTTTTTGTTTTGTCTTTTTATTTAATTTAAACAATTTTTGATTATTTACTTGAAACCATCTGTGAATTAATTCGCTACACGATGAAAAAAAAGTTTTGCGTTCCTATGTGTCATAAGACACTTGGATGGACACTATCTCGGGTTTCCAACATGTTTCTTTTAGAATGTTAAGTCATGCCAGTTTTTTCCTGAGATTCTTTTCTCTCTATCGTTTCTATAAAAGTCTTAGAGGGATTAACATTTTCGATGTACCGATTAGATGGATCTTTGTGCCAACAGATAAGATTTTTTCTCTGCTTGTCACTAGAACTTTTGGTATCCTAATCGGTATCATGTTTCGATATATTAATTATTGCACTGTACACGACGAAACTAATTTTTTTTGATAAAACAAAAGGAATGCTATATATTACTCGTTACTGACTTCCTATTCCTGGAAAAAGTCGCTCTAATGTTCGTCGCATTTTAATAAAAGAAATTTCGTGCCTCATACTAGTAAGTAACCGAATTTGGGTGATGTCCTTTTATATTAAAACCAGAGAACACGAGACCATTCTGATGACTCTTACTAATGATGGTCGTACATACACCCTTACAGAACATGGTCCAGAGTTTCCAAATTCTTGAATATACCATTGGAAATTATTTACAAAGAATACTAATAAAAAAACGATTTTAGCCTATAATATATTAATTATTATAGGCTAAACTCGCTTTTTTATTAGTATATACTTGTAATAGAACTTATGCTTGATAGAAATATTATTATATATAGAATATTATAGAGTTGAAAAAGGAGATGAAACTGAGGACGAAAAATGCCAAAAAAAAAAGAGAAAGCATTAATTCCTCTTATATGTCTTACATCTATAGTCTTTTTGTCCTGGTGCATCTCTTTTACATTTAAGAAAAGTCTGGAATCTTGGATTACTAATTGGTGGAATACAAAAGAATCCGAAATTTCATTGAATAATATTTAAAAAAAAGTATTTTAAAAAAATTCCTAGAGTTCGAGGAACTTCCCCTCTTGGATGAAATGCTAAAGGAATACCCGGAAACACGTTTACAAAACCTTCGTATCGAAATCTACAAAACGATCATCCAATTGATTCAGATGGACAACGAAGATTATATCCATACGATTTTGTATTTCTTTACAAATATAATATGTTTCCTTATTCTAAGTATTTATTCTATTAGGGATAATCAAGAACTCATTATTCTTAACTCTTGGGTTCAAAAATTTCTATATAACTTAAGTGATACAATAAAAACATTTTCTAATCTTTTCTTAATTGATTTATCTGTATGATACCATTTGACTAGTCTTTGGGAACTAATGATCTGGTCTGTCTATAAAGATTTTGGATTTGCTCTGAATGATCATATTATATCTTTTCTTGTTTCTATTTTGCCAGCCATTTTAAATACGATTTTAAAATACTGGATTTTCCGTTATTTAAATTGTGTATATCCGTTGCTTTTATCGATTTATGATTCAATTTCATTATGTGAATGACTGAAAAAATGACCCACTAATCCAATTCTAAATTTTTTTATATAAAATCTAGACATTCTAAATTTCACTTATTCGTTTTTTTTACGCTTATTCTTCCCATATTATAGGAAAATAATTGGAGTAAATAGCAGAATCATGGATAAGGAACTGTGTTAGTTCCCTACCTAATCTTATTGTAGAAATTTTCAGAATCAAGGATTGGACCATGCAAACTAGAAATGCTTTTTTCTTGGTTAAAGAAAGAGATTACCCGATCTATTTTCGTATTGCTCATGATCCATATAACATCTCTGAACAAGGTTCTAGCACCATGCCAAATGTGCCCGAAAAAGAAGAGCAGAGCAAACGAAGCATGTCCAAAAGTAAACCAACCCTTTGGAATGCTACGAAAAACACCATCTAATTTTAAAGTAGCACGATCTAATTCAAAAATTTCACCCAATTGAGCACGTCGAGCATATTTTTTCACAGTAGCAGGATCGATATAACTGACTCCATTGAGTTTGCCACTATAGAATTCAACAATTACACCTACTTGTCCAACACTATACTTTGATCTTGCCCTTCGAAAAGAAACATATGCTCTAACAATTCTGTCTCCGTCTACCAAAACAACTGGAAAAGTTTCAAAAAAGGTAGGCATACGACGTACAAAAAGTTCATGCCCCTCTTTGCCGCTAAAGATAGGATGCCCTAACCAACCAACTGCTACTCCATCTCTATTGTCCATTGAGCCCGCTATAAACAAACCCCCTTTTGCCGGATTATTATCGATGTAATCATAAAAATTTAATTTTTCAGGAATTTTAGACCAAGCTTCTGATAAACTTTGATTTTTGACTAGCCCACTACCAACTCTTTGATATATTTCTTGCTGGAAGTATCCCTGACCCCATTTATAACGAGTACGACCAAATAATTCAATTGGGTTAGTTGCTGAACTATACCACATAGTTCTACCAACAACAAAAGCTACAAAAAATACAGCAGCAATACTACTAGAAAGGACATCTTTAATATTTCTCATACGCAATCCTTTGTATAAACATTGATGTGGACGCACACTAAGATGGAAAAGACCTGCTAATATGCCTAATGTCCCTACCACAATATGATGAGAGGCTATTTCCCCCGAAATAAAAGGATCAAAATCGTCCACACCCCATGCAGGATTTACAAATTATACCCTTCCTGTTAGTCCATAAGGATCAGATACCCATATTCCAGGACCAAACAATCATGTTACATGAAAGGTGCCAAAACCAAAACATGCCACCCCTGCAAGAAATAAATGAATTCCAAATATTTTTGGCAAATCCAAAGAAGGTTTTCCAGTACGTTCATCACAAAAGATTTCTAGATCCCAATAGACCCGATGCCAAATAGCCGCCAAAAAGCACAAGCCCAAAAACACAATATGTGTCGCGGCCACACCTTCGTAACTCCAAATACCTGAATTCGTTATAGTGCCTCATGTAATATTCCAACCACCCCACGAATTTGTTATTCCTAAATGAGTCATGAAGGGTATAACGAACATACCCTATCTTCACATTGGGTCAAGAACAAGGTCAAAGGGATCAAAAACTGCTAATTCATATAGAGCCATCGAACCGGCCCAACTAATAACCAGAGTTGTATGCATTTAATACAACTATATGAACATGTTACCAAGGAAAATCCATGAAAATGCTCCTTATATTACCAAAAAATAGACACTATGTAACTTTATTACACTGTAAAAAACTATATAACTTTGTGAACTCACGCGCTTACTCTGATTAATCATAACAAAATTATCCCTTAATCTTTGCCATACCACTTAAAAAAAGGAAAAGACTAAAAAAGAAGCATATGATCGCTAGGAAGAACCACCTGCCAACCCAACCACTAGAAAATCATATATCACGTAGGAAGATCTAATCACAAGTGACAAAGAGGTGGGACACCGACTTAACCGAAAGCCCATAAAAGGACATGAAATCCCAAAGGGATCAATAATCCCCCCTTTATACAGGTTCTCTCTAGAAGGGAATTTTTTTACATAAATTTTTAGGAGAAGACCAAAACTCAAGGAGGAGCC
Organism: Lathyrus sativus; assembly: GCA_963859935.3. NCBI lineage: Eukaryota > Viridiplantae > Streptophyta > Magnoliopsida > Fabales > Fabaceae > Lathyrus > Lathyrus sativus. The sequence continues at coordinate 832,158,563 of OZ012735.1, forward strand.
CAACTAACTCAAGTAAGAGGATGAGTTAAATTCTTAGCCAAAAGTGATGGGGAAATCCCGTCAAACTAAACATGATAGGCAAAGGAAATTGAGAAATTACCCTCTCTTTAATGCTTTCATATAATTTATTATCTCTTTTAAGAGAGAATAACATCTCAAAGCAAAGAGAAAAATTAAACATAGGTAACTCTCTCTTAGAAAAAAAAGGTATTTTCCGACTAAGAACCTATACCTGGTCCCTATTACCCACCTTACTAATCTATCCCACTAACCCTTCTTTTTTGATGGAGTTAGAGAATACCCGTAGGGGAATGATTCCTAACAAAGATTCCTTCTAGAAGGAAGTCTGGAGGCCTGAACTTATTTTCCTAAAAGTACCATCACCAAACCAATAAGAATGGTATTCCTCTTTAGATCCAAGAAGAGACACAGATTTCCACCAAGTTGAAGTAGAATGAAACTCTAATGTTCTTTCCCCTCGAAGAAAGGGAATGAATGAAGTGTCATACCTAGCTACAAGAATATCATACCACAGTACAAAAACACATGTAAGCAACTTCATCTCCACTTATCCATAAGGGCTAGATTAACTATTCGGAGATCCATAACTTCTTGCCCTCGCCCCTTATTTTATTTTGGGATTGGAAACACCATCCCAATTAATCAAGGAAACCTTAGATTTCCCCTTCACTCATTTCCAAGGAAACCTTCTTTGAAACCTAACAAGTTTCTTCCGAACCTTTAGAGACATCTTCGAAAAGGACAAAAAGAAGATATGTATGTTGAACATGTGACTCAAAACACAAGAAGGGAGAAAATTATAGGGATTTGAAAAAAAATTCTTTAAAACAAAATTGTTTTATAAATCAGTGTTAAATTTTTTTTCAAGAAAATGTTTAGATATGCACCGAAAAATTAGAGTAAAGAAAATATGCGGAAAATAAAGAGATAAGGGAAAAGATAACGACACCAGGAATTTATAAAGGTTTAGTCTAAAAGTTGTGACCTACTCCTCTCCCTAAGAAATTATATACAGAGTTTTCAATCATTCTTATGATATTTTAGAAGGTTAAGCTCACAAACCCCTTTATACAAGAAAAAAATGAAGTTTCATATTTACTTCCTACCAAATAATGAATAATGGAATAAAGTGGTTCGTATTCACACCAAACAATAAACAAAGCTTCGAGCGGTCAGTCTCTAAGATAAATTGAGATTTGTACGAACTTATCTCGAACCAAAGCAGAGTTTTTAACAACTTATCCTCCAAACTGAATCTAGGTTTTACACGGGTTGACCATGAATCAAACTAAAATTTTACACTAGGTTGATCTCAAACTAATTTGAGCTCTTATACCAGACTGAGTTCAAAAACCAATAAGAAGATTTTTCACCAGTTATCTTCTAGAACTCAGAAGGAGAGATTTTACTTAAGTGGTTGAACTCACAAACCAAACAGAGACTTAACACTAAATCCCATAAAAAAAGATTTTAATAGGTTTAGCTCCAAGAAAAACACCTCCCAAGGAAGAAAGATTCACTCAAGAAGAAAAAAAACTATTGGTGAATTTACAATATTACCCTTTCTAGAATAATTTCCTCACTTAAACACAAGAACCTTTCTCCAAGCATTATGGCCAAATTAATGTGAGAGGAAGTGAGAGTATTTTATAGAGAGAGAGAGAGAGAGAGAGAGAGAGAGAGAGAGAGAGTGAGGAAAGTTAGAAAAATCACGTTTCTGGATGTGAAAAAACGAAAGGGAAGACCTTTATTTATAGGTCAAAGGATGGATAAAAAAGAAAACGATCCATGGGCAAAACTTATTGCCCAATCAACTGGGTCTTTATTCCAATCAATTAGATGACCTAAATAATCGATTATTTGAGCCCATTTTGGAAATATTTGATAGAAAGGTATTGTCCATCATTAAGACACTATCATAGTAGATTATAGACTCATTTTAACTTATCTAATCAATTATGCATATGGTATAACCGATTAGACAGTTAAAAAACATGTCATAGTCATTCTAACAGTTTCAAACTCATTTGGCTAGGCTAAAAAACAATTTTAGGTGTTTTTTTTTTAGAAATAAAGGCTTCAAAAAAGTTTTAGTGAGTGTGTGATTTCGCCATATTGTTTTACAAAAATGCTCTTGTGTTTTTACAAAACACTAAACACCCCATACACGAATACGAAGAGCTTTCACACTTTTGTAATCTGAAGCTTCAAGTCTCTTGCTAGATAAACCAATCACATAAGCATTTCCTTGATTCTTCTCGGAGATGAGGGTTAAGATATCTTCAAGTCAGATGCCATCACTAAAGGATATTATATTGATCATTTAAACCCTAACTCTTTGGCTTTATATGAAGGAAGAGCTTAATCATATATGTTGTGCATCTTTGACCGCTTGAAACATTTTAAGAACTTGCTTGTCTTTTTGTGTTGTTTTCATCAAAGTCGTATTGCATATTCATGAGTTGTCATTATCAAAACAATGATGTTGACAGGTTTATGCATATATTGCTTAGGTTTGATCATTTCCCAATTAAAATTTCAAGCACATAGTTCCACACGGTATAACATTAAGCACAAACTTAAGAAGACCCAACTTAACTCCCAAATTAACATATATGTGTTTCCAAGAATAGAGCCTTCTAGTCATCGATTTGATTAAAGGTTTAGCACTAGTGTATTTTCAAAATATATGTAGGAAGCAACACACGATGCACCAAGGTCGGGTAAATAATATCCATCACTCAGAATAGGCTACTACTCCCCGTTTATCGCAATGTGTGCTCATTTATCACAATGTACCTAATGTCTAGTATAATCTCCCACTTATAAAATTTGGGGAATGATGTGTCTTTATCAGATAACGGTATAAGAGTGAGTCAAATCAGGAAGCCACGTTCTTTATAATTATACGAGAATAACAACTTCACTTCCCACGCTCCTGAAAAGCCGACGGTAACCATCCTATTGAATCTTATGGTCCAGACCCAAGAGATTCCTATAAATACCTTTACCATTAAATTGGTAATTAAAATTCTGGTATGCAGATTTCAGATGTCCCAAGAATATTGATCTCTGCTAAAACAGAACAAGGACAGAGCATGACCATTTTAAATTCCTTTCAGAATTTCCAATGTCATGACCAATGTTATTACCTCTATTGTAACATCAGCAGACTGACAGACTTATTTATCTAACCATTTAAATTATGCAGAATTGTAAATGCTGAAAGATAAATAACACACGTAATTGTTCACCCAGTTTAGTGTCAACAACACTTACATCTGGGGGCTACCAAGCCAGGGAGGAAATTCACTATTAGTAGAATTAATTCAGAGTCAAACACCCAACTTGCACTCTTCACTTAAAACCTACCCAATGACACTTCAGCCTAAAGACCTCTAGACCTGAGTATACCCACTCACTCCCCCTCAATCACCTCAGTGATATAAATCAATTACAAAGTAAATATGAAGACACACTTCATACACACCTTGATCTTGCTTCACAACTTTGATCTAGGAACACACACTCTTGCTTAACAGCTTTGAGTGAGACAATGAACACACTTGTTCATACATACTAAACAAATGCAATTGTACAACAGACAATTGCTTGGCACACAAGTATCCTAAGACACACGTGAAGAACAACCTTCTTCACTCACACAATACACGTGAAGAACAACCTTCTTCACTCACAGTTATGTCTACCACAATGTATCAAGAGATACAAAGGGTGACTTACAAAGACACATACACAAGAGTCTTAAAATCCTAATTTTACATTTAAGATCTTCTTGTTGTGAATACTTAATTTCCCTTGCTTCTGCTCCTCCTTAAATAGCAATGCAGACTGGGCTTGGGCTGTTCAAAAGTAACAAACATTAGGTTTAACCAAGTTAAACCACTTTGCATAAATCAAGGTGCTTTCCATTAGGTCATATGCGTTTCATGATACGATCAACACTGCCTAGAATCTCTCCTGAGATGAGTAGGGAACCCTAATAGGTCTCCTGAAATCTAGCCTAAGATAACTCCTGCAATATAACAGAAAACAACATGCCTGCTTGCTGCCAGCTACATGATGTCATACGCTTGATGTCATAACCTCCAGCATGACATCTAATTCTCTTTGTATATCTGCACTAAACTTACCCTGTAGAGCACTTTTGCAGAATCTTCTTCACAATAGTAGAACCAAATGTTCTATAGTTTCATAAAAAGTCTCAAAGATCCTTTTTATGAGCACCAATTAAATATGCACTTTGTTCCTAATTCATCTCTTTGGCCTGCACATACTGATGAGGTATATCCAACAGGATCTCATCAAACTAAAGTACCTCTGTCATGAGATATACAATAGTAGCCCCTACTGTACCAGACAGCGATGTCATGACGTCGGTAATGACCTACTGTTTAAAACACATGACAACAGTATTGTCATAATAGTAGATGAAGATGTTGTGATATCTGGCTTAACATCAGTGCAGAATCATGTTCTACCAAAATTTAGCCAATCCTAGAACCATAGAAACATGGTACTAACAATCTCCCCCATTGGCAAATTTTGGCTAAAACACCCAAGCAATTTATCAGGGCAGCAACAGTAGTTTACATAAACTATCATGCTCCCACTTAATAGTTGCATCCAGCAAGCAATAACATAGAAACACCACTTTACTCCCCCTTGGTTTAGGCAAAACTTGACAAAAAATGGAGTCAATGTACATACATATGCTTATAACACAAACTGTACATGGTGTCCAAAAATACAGTCATCTCACAATCTTACAAGCTACTTGACCTCTAATAAATACTGCACCACTTCAGCACCAATCCATTAGCACAAATTTAAACCCCTCTGCTGAACTCAACATAAATCATAGCACTCAGTTCTAATTATTCAACTTATGCATATGAACAACACACTGGCTACTTTACACCATGATCCATCATGACTAGGAACAACCTCCTCTGCAAAAACTCCACACAGATTTACCCTATGAGCATAGTCATTGAATCTTGAGTTCTTGTCTTGTCTGCAGCTGCACCTTCAGGATTGGCACATTTGACATCATCAGTTAAAGGATAATCAATTAAATACTTGCCACAGAAACATAGAAACATGGTACTAACAGTAATGATTTCAATTAACTCAAAAATGGCGTATATATAAAGCTTATCACCCTCTCTGCATGAGCTTGCTCTAATACAACAAAAACACTAAAACTCTCAAACAACCCTACACAATAATGAATTGCCACTCATTGTACTTTTAGCGAGTATAATTAATGCCCATCGTGGGGCCCTATAAAACTAACATGAGCCACACTCATTATTTTTCACCATACACTATTGCCACATCCTCTAGTATAATGACATAACAAATTTCTAATATTTTCATAAACACCATTGCATAAGGCTTTTCTAGTGGCGGAGAATCCAGTTATTCTCGCCGAAAATATGCCAAAAAAATTATGACAAAGAGCATTGTACTTCCAAATCATGAAATAATGCGAGTGAAGGAGTCGGAATCCTAAATCACTTGGAATCCTCCCTCACAATAATGATCACATGGTAATAATAGTTAATTATGCTGATTTGGATGTAAAGCGACTACTAATTGACCTTGTGAGCTTTACAAACATCTTATTTTGAAGTGCATTTAAGTGAATCCAACTCAACCTAGATGATTTCAAACATTCTAAGGCTCATTGGTTGGTCTTTCTGGTGAACAAATATAGGTGAAAGGCCACATAACTCTCGAGACAAAGTTTGGGTCAGAGGTCATCATAGATACTCTCAAGGTGAAATATTTTGTAGTAGATACCTCCCTCTCCAACATCTACTTAAGGCGACATACCCTCAACCTATTGGATGAGATCTTATCCACATACCATTCATGTATTAAATATTTCCTACCTTCAGATCAAGTCAAGTGGTTTGTGCAGGTCAAGAGATTGCCCAAGAATGTTATCATGAAAATTTGGAAATGAGAAGGAGTCATATTGCCATAGTCGATGCCCCACAGCTAGGCGAGCAACAAATAGAGGTTGAAAGTTTGAATTTAAGACTAGAGGCCTAAAAAAAAGGATCACTCCCATAGATAACTTGAAAGAGATAAATATTGAGTCATTGGAGCACTAAGTCACAAAATTAGACATTTCATTGCCCGGTGCTGATGAGGAATAGTTGTTCGCCCTATTAAGAAGGAACATGAATCTGTTTTCCTAGGCGTCCTCTAACATGACAGGGATAGATACTAGAGTGGTATTCCACCTTCTTGCCATTAATTCCACTATGAAGCCAATTTCTCAAAGAAAGAGCAAAATGGACAAAATGAAGAGGCTTTCAATTCATGAATGGGTCCAAAATCTAATAAGCACTGGTTTATTATCAAAATTAAGTAACTATATTGACTCGCTAACGTAGTCCTAGTTTGGCAGGTATAAAAAATGGTGCATGTGCATCGACTTGACTAGCCTAAAGATGTTTGCACCCAAAGAACCATATTTACCACCCAATATAGATTATTTGTTTGATGGGCCCTCAGGTTACAAAACCTTAAGTTTTATGAATGATTTTTCTGGATATAATTAGGTTAAGATAGACCTTATGTATACTCCCAAGACAACATTCATGTCCAATCATGGCAACCAACACTACAAGAACATGCCTTTTAGGCTAAAAAATGTAGGTGAAGCTTACCAAAGGCTTGTGGATTTGTGTTCTCAGAATAGATAGGGAGAATATGGAAGTTTATATTATTAGATAAATAACTTCAAGTTCAAAAGGGGGTGAATTTTGGTATTTAAAATTCGTGATTAGTTTTAAACCTTACTCAATTAAGATCGTACTAGTAATTTTTAGGTGAGTAATTTGTAGGGGAAATAAAATACTAAAAGCATATTTGAAAAAATAAAAGGATATGGTTAGAAAGATTGCACTAGATATTTATACAGGTTTGGCCATACGTTGGCCTAATCTTGTCTCCAAGAGATTTTCTTGAGAGTTTGACTATAAACTTTGAGCTTTTGAAGGTTATGCCTACAAACCTTAATACAATCTGATCATAAGAGTTTAACATGCTTATCCCTAACCAATGATAGGTTTTATCCCAGACTAAGCTAAAGAACATTTTATATATGTATGGTTGATCTTAATAACCAAAATAAAGGTTTTTCTTGAAAAGCTTAATAAACCAAAAACAGAGATTTTTATGACATGTTTATCTCAATAACCAAACTTAATATATTAAAGGTATCACACCCTTAAGAATATAAGTGACCAGTGTAACACCCCAAAATCTTGGAATATTTATTTAAATATGAATATTCGTATTTTTGGTGACTTTCAGTGGTTGGTGTGAATATTGAGAATTTTGGGTTTTGGGTTATTTATTTAAATAATAGTATATAATATGAATATATTGGTATTATTATTATTATTTTAAATAAATATAAGATATTTAAGGGCAAAGTGGACTTTCGAGGAGGAGTTAGTGAGGGTGAAGTTGGAAAGCCCATTTTAAAGGCCCAAAGTTAGGTTTAACAAAAAGGAATTTTAAGGGAATTATGATTCATACTTGTTAGATCATGAAAAGAGAAGAAATAGATGTCAGAGCTTTGAGGAAGAGGGTTAAGGTAAAGGTTCGTGAGGTTTCTAAGAATCAAGGAGAAAGGCTTAGAGTCGACAATTAAGGTATGAGGAGTATTGCCTTCATTGTTTTTAATATGTGATTCAATGTGTTTAAAGCCGATTTAAGGGTTTAAGGGTTTAAAGGTGTAAGAGTCTTAAGAGTTTTTGAACTAAGGTTTTGATAGATTTGAGGTTGATTTGTGTTTAAGGGAAGTTAGGCCTTTGTGGCCAAAATCTGTTCAGGTTTTAACCGTATAGGGTGAATGATTATGAGAATCTAGTGAATATGTGGTAATTATAGGAATTTATGGGAATTGGAGGCGTAGATATGATACAGGATTAGCCTAATAAGTCGTAGATTTTGTGCCTTTATTGCTGTAATACCTTAGGAATAATTTAGGGATGTTTTTGGGGCATTGGGGAAGGAAATCGTAGAGGCTTTTGGACTGGTTTTGGTGCTGGTGCGTAACAACGATTTGTTGTAATCACGAGTTCACACAACGAAGAATCCTTCGTACGACGAACATTCGCCCAGACTCGCACAATGAACTTGCTAGCGAATGTAGCAGAGTTTTGCAAATTCTGATCTTGTGCAGTGATGTCTTGATATTTTAATGTTGTGATTTCTTGATGAATCTCCATGAGTATGACTGTGATTTATGTATGGTTAATACATGATTATATGATGATTCCTATGAGTAATGATGATGGGTTATGATGTTGATTCCATGAGTTTTAATGATTATATGATGACATGACTATTATGACGAATTTGATGAATGCTGATGCACCTAATGAGTTTATTATGAGGATGATATTGACGTGTTCATCATGCATTCATATGCATTTCGGACTTCGCTCTAGAATCTTGATTCTTGTGGCTTCAGTCCATTGTGAGGATGTGAAGTATTTTGTTATGCTCTGGTTCTCGTGTAGAATCAATCCTACTGCTGGGGATCTATGGAGGATTGATGGCCCAGTGTCTATCAAATTTTGTTGACTGATTCCACATGCATGAGTCCTGTTGCATTTGCATTTATGTGACAATTTGGTGTAATTTATAATGTTGTGGCCTTTGATGTTTCCTTGATGATTATAATGATGTTGAATATGAAAATGACGCTATTGTATATATTAATTCCTATATTGATTATTATGAATTGTTTTACTCACCCTGCCTGTTTGAATGTTGCCTCCACGTGGGTAACATGCAGATGATCAGGTTTATCTGTGGATGTTGTCGAGGACTTTTTAGAGTTTTTGGTATTTTGGTTGATTTAGAGGGTCTTGCTATGATAGTGTAACATCAGGTTGGAGTCTTTTGATTTGAACCATGTTTTATTAATTTTGTTATTTTGATTATGTTGTTGGTGCAAGGAAATTTTTGGATTTTTCTTTTTTTGAGTTTCGCTGCCTTTTGAGTAATTTTGGGAAAGCTTGTTGTTTATGGAGCATTGACTATATTTGAATTATTGAGAAATGTGCTCCCTTTTGAGGTGACTTTTATTGTGTTTAATATTTTACTATGATAAATATGATTAATTTACCATTATATTTGTGGGGTAGAAAAGGGTGTTACATTAGTGGTATCAGAGCAGGTCGGTCCGTTCGGCCAAGTTTTTATGATGTTAGTTCCCTGTCAGTCAATAGTGTGAGAACACTATTGGATGAGTTGTTTTCTTTTAACCCTGTTGTTGGCTGAAGATGGATGGAAGAAATGATCGTGCTATTGTTGATGCGCTGAAATCGTTTGCCCAAGTGATAACCTAGAATGGTGAACCTCCAGTTGAGTTTTGTGTTTTAGGGAAGTTCTAAAGGAACAATCTGCCGACTTTTGTGGGCACTCATGATCCTGATGATGCATAGAAGTGGCTAAGAGTGATTGAGAAGATATTCCGGGTTATGGCGTGCACTGATGCTCAGTAGGTGCAATTTGGTACGCATATGCTAGTAGAGGAAGTTGAGGACTGGTGGTATAATACTCATTAGAGATTGGGAGGTGTTGGCATTGCAATAACTTGGACTATGTTTAAGGAAGAATTTTCGAGAAAGCATTTTCCTGAAGATGTTCGAGTAAGAAAGAGGTGAAATTCCTTGAGCTGAAGCAAGGGAATATGACTGTGGCTGAGTATGCGACAATGTTTAAGGCTTTAGTAAAGTTTTGTCTGCATTACAATCATGCTGATGCAGAGATATCAAAGTGTCTCAAGTTCGAGAATGGGTTGAGACCAGAGATTAAGCAGGGAATTGGGTACCAGCAGATTCGTCGATTTGCAGAACTGGTGGACAAAAGTATAATTTATGATGAGGATAGCTGAGCTCGATCTGCTCACTACAAGCAGCTGAGTGAGAAGAAAGAGAAAGGACAGTATATAGAGAAACCGTATGTGACTTCTGGTGATAAAGGGAAGCAGAAGGCTTCAGATGGGAAAAAGTCAAGTGGGGGAGCAGCTACTGCTCCAAGCAAGTGTTATAAGTGTCGCGAGCAAGGTCACCATGCTGAGGTTTGTACTAATAATGTGATGAGATGTTATCGTTGTGGTAGAAGAGGTCATAGAATTACTGATTGCAAATATGAAGCTCCCACTTGCTTCAACTGTGGAGAGAAAGGTTGTTGCGGTGGAAATAGGATGTCAAACTATTAATTAGTTTGAATCACAATCTTTAGTTTACGACCGATCTTTGATTTATCCGAAGGAAAAGGTTAAATGAAGGAAAACCTATTTGTTGCATTGTAAACAATGCGGGGAGAGACCTATGTAAGGGGTTGGTTAAGTTGAGGGAAGGTACTAACACCTTAAACTTCTGTAGTACTCTATAGGAACCTTTTGCTTATTTTTACTATTTACTTTATTATCTGCTTTAAGGATATATACTGAGCTAAAGGATAGAGTGACCTAAAAGATCTAAGGGGTTAGTCCTAAGTTTACTCGCCAAGATTCGTATCTTATGCCTACCTATCCGAGGTAGGGGATGGAATCAGAGTAACCGTAGTTCCCCTTGAAAGGGAGGTTAGAAACGTCTTGATTGTGGTCAAGGTTTCAAGGGGAGTAAGCGTTTCTTAAGGACACGCTTACGTGGAGTTCTGAGATTCCTATTTCTACGTTGAATTTGTTAATTGAAATTAGGGTTAAATTAGCGATTCCAGGCGAGAAACCCTAAAATGGAGTGCGGCGACTCCTTGACCTAATGCTAGGGTAAAGGGCATTTTTGTCCACAGCGGGACACCTAGGCTATTAGGGTTTTGAAACATTCAAAGGGTAAGGCTATTGACGATCATCCTCAGCTTGATAATGGGTGAATCCCAATCAGGAGAGACAGTAGAGTCATTGTATTCAACAAGGGTTGTAATGTCACTGCATGTTGAAAGGCTTATTTTATTAAATGTTCAATGAAAATGCAAGAGAAATGAAAATGTATTTTTAGTTTGTTTTTGAAAAGATTGCCAATTTCATTTTTAAAAAAAAGTGAAAACAAAAAAATGCTAGTGAAACAAAGTGGAATTGGAACAAAATGCATTTATTAATAACTGTTTGAAATGAAAGGTGGCCTACAAAGCGATCCAATAGCCTTGGGCAGAGCTATGGATTTTGAAAACACAAATGGAAAATTAAATTACTTTGACAATGGAAAAATAACGGGAATCTCTATAGCCTCCCAGTTGCTCAAAGCTGCACCACTCTGAAATACTAAGTTGTTCAGGTCTTCATCTTCACATAGTCACTGATGGCATTAACTTGAAAACCTCCACTGACAAACACTTCTTGAAAAATCCTCGGACGTCCTTCGACATATATAGAAGCTTTATCATGAGTTGGTCTGTAACCCAACCCGTAGCTATCAGTCTTGGTCTTGATGTTGATTACCTCTCACCAACCTTCAGGAATGCCCTTGTCGATCATTGATCTGGTACTCTTCAAGGATGCAAAAGATGGATTACTCTGGCCCTTTGTAGTCTCTTCGACTTCCACTAAAACAGCATTGGCGATCTCAAGTGCTTGGAAAGAAGTTTCCAAAGCGTCTTCATCAGCCTCAATATAACGGAACGACGATACGTTACTGACCATCAAGTCCTCCTCACCATGTATAATAACTAGATTATCATCAACCACAAACTTCATCTTCTGATGCAAAGTTAAAGTTACTGCCCCAGCGGCATGGATCCAAGGTCTTCCAAGTAGACAACTGTAATTGGGATTAATGTCCATGACTTGGAAAGTGATTTAGAAAATATGCGGACCAATCAGAATCGGAAGCTCAACTTCTCCAATCACCGATCTACATGAACCATCGAACGCCTTGACAATTAAAGAAGTAGGCTTCACCACAGTTTCTTTATATGCCAACTTGCTAAGAACCCTCTTGGGTAGAACGTTCAAGGAAGAACCGGTATCCACAAGTACTCTTGCTAAATTATCCTCCTGACACTTCACAGATATATGTAAAGCACGATTGTGATTCAGACCCTCTTTCGGTAACTCCTCATTGCTGAAGCTGAGAGTATTACAGGCAGTAATGTTAGCAATTACACTACCAAACTGGCCAGTATTGATGTCTTGAGCGACATGAGCTTGAGTCAATACCTTCTGCAAAGCAGCTCTATGCGCAGGCGAACTCATTAATAGAGACAAAATAGAGATCTTCGAGGGAGTCTGATGAAGTTGGTCGATTACTTTATAATCACTCTTCCTGATAATCCTTAAGAATTCAGCGTCTTCATCATTGATAACAACCTCTTTACCTTTATCCCTGGCAGGCACAACAACATTGGTAGTTGTCTCCTTAGGCAGAGCCTCATTGAAATGGGGGGTATAGACATGAACACTACGAATCATCCTGCTTGCCCCAGCTATGTTAGTCACACTTGCACTATCAGTTTTCACTTCTTCCCTCGGAATGACCTTCCCGGATTCTTTGTCAATCGCGGTTACGTCATACTTACAAGGTACAACTTTAGGATCATTGAATGGAAATGGGCCCGGTTTCTGAATGATCAATGGTTTAGGCAGATCCACCGTTGGAGTAACAGGCTTTGGCATACTGAACATTGGCGTGGGAGAGCTTGCCCTTGACAGATTAAACACTGGCATCCTACCCCTTGGTTCGGGCAAGTTAAAGACAGGCTCAATCGCGAAAACTTCTTCCTTCTTTTTCTTGTTAACTACCTGCAGAAGATCATCGCTAATCAAATTCTGAATATCCTTCTGGATCTCAACACAACCCTTAGCACATCCCTCACACCTTGTGCAGTCAATATGAGAAACAGATACTATACCGGCTTCGAACAGCTTTGAATGGAACGCCTTGAGTGGAGTCTTGATCTGAGCTACATTAAGAATGAAATTCTCTTAGATGAATCACCAATGGAATTAACAGACCCATGGTTAGGCAGAGGGTTGCTTTTGACATTGGGATGCCTGTCATCAAAGGAAAAAATCTTCTTTTCCATCAGATCCCTGACAATGTTTTTCAGAGCATAACAATTTTCCAAGTCGTGACCAGGCGCACCTTCGTGAAATAAATAGTGAGCGGCGACATTGTAGTTGGCAGGCAACATATTGGGAGGTGGACCCAACGCTCGGGTAGTAATCAAACCCTTTTGCACTAAGTAAGGATACAACTCAGAGAATGTCATTGGAATCGGCAGACAAGGCTTGTATTATCTCCTATTCAGAGCATTTTGGCGAGGTGCCTGATTCCTCGGTTGTTGATTAGCAGGAGCGTTAGACGCTTGCTGATAATTAGGCGAAGGTTATTGATAAGCCGGAGGTGGATAAATAGGAGCATGCTGCATAGGTTGGTAAGCGGGAGCTTGTGGAGCTTGTTGACTAAAAGATGGTGCAACAGCAGCCATATACGGCGGTGGAGCATACTGAACCGGGTAACCTTGTGGTTGAGCATACTGCGGCAGATGTTGATACTGTTGATTCCTTCGTCTGCCTGAAGATACATCATGAGTCTCTCCTTCCTTCTTTTTGTGAGAATTGAAAGAAGGTTTCTTAGCTTGATCCCTTGAGCTTGAACTACCAGCACCACTTTACAATTTTCCACTCTTCATAGCCAATTCAACCTTTACCCCAACAACAACAATGTCATCAAAAATCATAGTCACACTACCCACCATCCTCTCATAGAATTCAGGACGCACATTGTCAACGAACCAATAAGCTAGTTCCTTATCAGTCAACGAAGGCTCGACTTGAGAAGTGATTTCCCTCCATCTCTGAGCATATTCTTTATAGGTTTCAGAAATCTTCTGAGTCATACTCAACAGTTGTCTTCTGTCAGGAGCCAAGTGCATATTGTACTTATAGTGCTTAATTAATGCATCGGATAAATCCTGAAAAGACCTGATGCGAGACTGGTCCAACGTCAGGTACCATTTGGAAGAAGCACCATTCAAACTGTCTTAGAAACAGTGAATCATCAATTTATCATTTTCCACATGGGTATCCATCCTACGGTAGTACATTATCAAATGGCTCTTTGGACAAGTGGTCCCTTCATAAGAGTCAAAGTTCAGAGTTTTAAACTTTGGCAGAATAACTAGACCGGAAACCAAACAGACATCTCTGGCAGCAGCCCCGAAGATCTAGTCCCCTTCCATCTTTCTCAATCTTTTATCAATGGTGACCATTTCCTCACGAAGCCGGACATGTTGCTCATACCCTCATTGTCATCAAGAATCTCATACACAGGCTCATTGATATAGGGTTGTACACGAGTGTGAACATTAGCTTATGTGAAAGTAGGAACCACTCGAGGAGGCTCAAAAACCAAAGGCACAGTTTGTTGAACATTTTGCACAATAGGAATAACTTGTTGAACTGATGTAACAATAGGAGGAGGTAAGAAACCCTGTGAAAGACCATAAGGAAACTGATTCTCAATAGTAACAATTGGTGGAGGATCTGCAACAATAGCGTTAATCTCAGAGACCACAGTAGGCTGAGTATCCATCTTTGCATTGATAACCTGGAGCAACTCCATGACACGTCCCATATTCCCTTGAAGGTCTTCGAGCTCATTGTTGACATGATCCATCTCTCGATTTTGGTCTTCCATCCTCTTTCGAGCTTGAGCTCTAGTGTATTATCAATGCAGAGAACTCAGGATAACGAAACTGGAAGGCGAGAGAACCGAGCATGAGAAACCGGGAGACACATGTAATGCAAAAATATGATGCTATAATGAAAAATGCGAATGAGAGACTTCATGGAAAGGTCTACCCAAAAAATTTATTTTATTAATTGAAAAATGGATTACAAATAATATTCTTAAAAGAAAGGTCTTAATAAAACAACTAAATAAAAGCTTAGAAAGTTCTAAGGAAGCATCATCCACAACTTCGATGAGCAGGCAGAGAGTCGGAGGAAAATAAATCCTCGTAGAGCATTTTCTTCTTGTAGGAGAGTACCTCTTCATTCTTCAACTGAAGCTATTTTTGAAGTTCGTCGTACTCACTGACAATTACACGGTATTTGCTCTTCCATGCTGCTGCTTCATGTTGTGCTTTCTTCAAAGCGATCTTCAACTTCTCAACTTTGGTCATGAAAACCAGAACATGCTCACTTCTTGGAGGTAAAGGATCTTGGCAAGGATAAGGCATCTTCAACTTGATCGCCCTTTCTCGGACTCAATGAAGGTATGGTTCCATAGACACACAATTTTGCTTTCCCAGACTTTCTCGACCTTTCCTGTGTAGGTACTTCCAGGTAGATACAATCTGATCTTGAAGTTCTTTGTTGTCTTTGAAGAAGATTTTCTCTACATAGACACTTTTAGGCGGTTCCTTCAAGGGATACCCTAACTGTCGGTGAGCTAGGACTGGATTGTAGCTAATTCCTCCATTAAAACCAAGCAAGGGTACATTGGCAAAGTCTCCACAACCACCAATGATCAATATTCCATCATACATACAGTTATACCAATCAATATCCGAATGAGTTAGAGCCATAACCCTTTGTGACCAACGTCCTTAAGTGAGATTCCAAAAAGGACCGGACTTAGGCAAGTGCAAAATAAACCACTTGTACAATAACGACACACAACAGGTGATCATCCCTCCACCATGGAGGTTTCGAAGATGGACTGAATAATAAGTGTTACCCAATAAGGTCGGCACTGGATTTCTCATCATGAAGATTTTGATGGCATTGAGATCAACAAAACCCTCAAAACTAGGGAAAAGTAGCACTCCACAGATAAGCAAGGCGAGAATTGCCTCAAAGGCAGACATGCTCAAACGATTGGCATAATATTGGGCTTTCTCGATTAGGAACTTTGTAGGTAACCCAAAAATCTCACCTTTATGAGTCATATTGTCCTTAACGTTAGATACCTTCAAGCATGTGGCTTTAGCAATGTCCTGTTCTTTAGGGTCCTTCTCCAAGAAAGGGAACATAGACTTATCCAAAATAGGTAACCCCGCCAACTGAGAGTACTCCTCCAAGGTGGGAAAAAGCTGATAATCGGGGAAGGTGAAGTAATGATAATCTGGATCGTAGAACTGTAGCAAGACCGAAAGAAGTTTGTCATTCACCCGAAGTCCTAACAGAGGTAACAACCTTCCATAACTATTTCAGAATCCTTCTTGATCTTGGACCAAATCTCCCAACTTCCTTAGGTCATCCAATTTAAGACTTTTAAAAGAATACTTCAAAGTGTTTTTCCTATTGTAATCAATGGCATCCTGCAATATTCATAAATAAGATTTGAATTCTATGAAAGGTAATGCAAAATGATGCTTCATGGATGCAATGCACAAATGTACACAAAGTCCTAGGTTAAAGGTATGTGAATGGAGTTAAGGTCTACCCATCCCTAAAATGTATGCACTAAGGTTAGTTGTACCTGCCGAACAAGGGTTCTAAAGAAGTGCCAAAAGTCATCAGTCCATCCTTCAGATATTATCAATTTTCCGACTGACTCAGTAGTTGATAATATTCTCAAGAGAACCTCCTTTGAGGGTAGTATCACATAGTAACTATTTTGGGACTACTCCTTCATAGTTCCCGCACTACGTTCTAGATAAGGCTAAGGTGGTGTTAAGGTACTACGGTCCCCAATATCATGGACTCCTAGCCAAAAATAGTAAGGGTTTTAACGACTATACTCGTTCAACCGAACTATTTTGCGGAAGGGTCTCAATTGAGCGGTGATTCTCAAGTCAGCTTGGTCGGGACTCACTCCCTATAAGCCTCGTTGAATATATCACCATCCTATAATAAGGTCACTCAAGTCCAGGTGTAGGACTTATCTCACAACAACAGATATCCCCAAGCAAGGTACATTATGTTATTTATACAACAAATAATAACGTAAATAGCATACAACAAACAAAATAGGGGTAACCCTTAAAAGTTAGGAATTTCCCCAGTGGAGTCGCCATTTTCTGTTGCGGTGGAAATAGGATACCAAACTATTAATTAGTTTGAATCGCAATCTTTAGTTCACAACCGATCTTTGATTTATCCGAAGGAAAATGTCAAATGAAGGAAAACCTATTTGTTGCATTGTAAACAATGCGGGGAGAGACCTAGGTAAGGGGTTGGTTAAGCTTAGGGAAGGTACTAGCACCCTAAACTTCTGTAGTACTCTACAGGAACCTTTTGCTTATTTTTACTATTTACTTTATTATCTGCTTTAAGGATATATACTTAGCTAAATGATAGAGTGACCTAAAATACCTAAGGGGTTAGTCCTAAGTTTACTCTCCAAGATTCGCATATTATGCCTACGTATCCGAGGTAGGGGATGGAGTAAGAGTAACCGTAATTCCCCTCGAAAGGGAGGTTAGAAACGTCTTGACTGTGGTCAAGGTTTCAAGGGGAGTAAGCGTTTCTTAAGGACACGCTTACGTGGAGTTCTGAGATTCCTATTTCTACGTTGAATTTGTTAATTGAAATTAGGGTTAAATTAGGGATTCCATGGTGGGAAACCTTAAAATAGAGTGCGGCGACTCCTTGACCTAATGCTAGGGTAAAGGGCATTTCTGTCCACGGCGGGACACCTAGGCTATTAGGGTTTTGAAACATTCAAAGGGTAAGGCTATTGACTCGGAGGTCAAACTGTTAGACCTAATCCTTCAGAGGGCTTTAACGGTAAATAGTGCAAATGAGGAATTATTACATGGCAGATAATTATGCGACAGTGTGGAAATATGAAAATAGGGTAAAACAATACGGAATGGAAAGCAAATTGCGACAATAGCCTCACATAAATTACAACCGAAAATAATAAGCAAGAATAACGACTGCGACGATGGCCTCACATAGGTTATAATCATAAAAAAATATAGCGGAATAAAGCGACGACATGCTCGCATAATTACAACCGAAAATTGAAACAAAAAATAAAATGTAAGATCGGCAAACAGAGATAAGATAAGAGATAACCCACGGTCCGACTAAAATTAAACTGGAGGGCTTTGTGAGATTTTTTAAGAAACAGGTTGAAATTTAATTAGATAAAAAGAGTATTAAAAATTTAAATAAACAGCTAGAAATTTGCGATATACAACAAAATGGAAATTAAAGTGGTAGGATAAAAAGTGTTAGAATTTACATTTTACAAAGAGTTAGAGTTTTAATAAGAAAAAAAGGATTTGAATTTTTGATTAAAAAGGAGGTTAATTTGATTTTTTTTATTTAAAAAAGTGTTATTTTACTTTTAAAAAAGGTTTAAATTTTAAAAAGAGGAGTTAACTTCAATTATTAAAGTTTTAGATTTAGTAAAAAAATCAGGTTTTATTTATTTGAAAGTGGTTTTAATTATTTATTAAGAAATGCTAGTTTTAAAATTTAAACAAAAATAATTAGATTTAATTAAGAAAAGGGTTAAATGTAATTAGGAAAAACAAGACGATGTTAAATTACAGAAAAAGAAAAGGTTAATTAATAAAACATTACTAAAGTCATAAAAAGGAAATTAATTTCCTATTATTTGGTAAAATATTGGCTTTTTTTAAAAAGGGGCATATTAATTAATCAAGAAAAAATAAAAAAGAAATGCAAAAAATTTTAAAAGAAAAGGGGGAGGGCGAAAAAAATCCAGTGTGTATGTGTCTGCGAGGTACACCGTGGGCGTGCAATTGTGTGACGTCGGTTTAGTGATTAGTGATGATGGAGGATAACAATGATGCGGTACATGATAATATGGTGAGGTGCATCGCACCGGATTAACTGCAACACATAAAAAGGAAAACCTAATTATTTCATCCCTCCCTCTCCAATCTGATCCGCCGCCCTCACCCCATTTTCACTCAACCTCTCGATCTCTCTCGTCCCGATCCCTCTTGCCTCTATTTTCTCCATTAGGTCCGGCGGCCTCCATTGACGGATCTCGATGGAGCTTCGTTTCTGGTTGCATGTCTTCGTATCTGTCTTCTTATGCTTTGTTCATCTTCTTCTTCTTAATGCCTGCAAAACAAAAAAGGAACTCGTTAGAGTCCGTTGCTCACCTTTTTGGATGTTGGAAGCGGTGGGCTTGAGTTTTGGAGGTCCCTTTGAGTTGATGACGATGATGACGATGGCAGAAGGTCCGTTTGAGCCTTGTTGGATCCTTTGACGATCGAGTTTTTCGTTGTGATTTCCGTTTCTTCTTCTGATACTTTTTGGGTTTTATGAATCTCTCTTCTTTCTTATCTTTGATGGGGATGATGATGATGAAGCTTTAAGCTTATCTGAACCCCCCCTTTCTTAATCACGCTGCCGCCGTCCTTTTTAGGGTTTTCGGATCCTTTTTCTGGTGATTGTGAGATGAACTTTTATATTTTGACCCATGGGGTTTGGCATAGTTCTGTTACGATATTGTTTGCAATTTTTGCGGCAATATTCATGGTTATGGACTCGTGGCTTGACTGAGAAATTGTTTGTTTGCTGCATTTTTATGGCTTTGCTATTGTGTTCTTCAGGAATTTGTGGTTTGACTTGTTAGTTGTATTTCCGGAAAGGTTGTTGTTGTTAGTTGCTCGTTTGAACTTGTGGCCTTTTCACGATTTGTAGATTTTTCCAGAAATTGTTTTTGGCTGTCATTACTACGCTGGATCCATGTGCCACGCATTTTATGAGAAACTATTGTTAAGGCTTGTTTGGAAAAATCACTTTTTGAATAAGTGCTTTTCAAAAGCACTTTTCTTGATTTTCACTTTTTCTGGAAAATCACTTTTTTTGATAATCGCTTTTTGAAAAGCATTTTTATCTCTCTCTCTCTCTCTCTCTCGGTTGCCTTGAAAAATAAGAACATAAGATGCCGGTCTTAGCCCGATGTCGGAATATAGTCGGGAGTTGGCGACAGAGCAATCCGTTACCCTCCCGACACACCCGATGATGAGACTTTTCTGAGGGTGTCGGACGAAAAATATAACCGATTAAAATTATCTGTTTTGTTGACTTTGCAGGTTCGGAGAAAAGTCAGAGACTCGAAGAAATCGGAAGCGGAAGACTAGTTAGAATTCTTTTTAGGATTTTAGAGAAAAAATGTAAATTAATTTTGTCAATTTTTATTTATTTTTGGATATTGTAAATAAATGAACTTATCATATATATTTTTATTATAATAAAGTTATTCATTTTTTATATATTATAATGAAATAACATTTAAAAAATGAAATAAAACTATTATTATTATTATTATTATTATTATTATTATTATTATTATTATTATTATTATTTTGATATTAAAACGAAAATAAAACACAATAACCCTTTTTTTTTATATTAAGATAAAATAAAACATTATAAACTTTCTAATGAGATGAAATAAGACACAATAATTTTTAATAATTAAAATGAAATAAAACATAAAAATGAATTAAAACATAATAATATTTTTTTTATATAATGAAATAAAACATCTTTTTATTATTAAAATGAAATGAATCATAATAATATTTTTGATATTAAAATGACATGAAACATAATAATTTTTATAAAAATGAAATGAAACATGATAATAATTTTTTTATTAAAATGAAATGAAACTTCATCCGATTATTTCTCGTCTCCGATACAACTTCCGACTAATCCTTCCGGCAACTTCAACGAATAACCTTATCAGAATAAATCCAACATATTCGATTAAACTCAAATGTCCACACTTTTCCGACTAACTTCATCCAAATAAATCGAATTGATTTAATCCCACCGACTCAAATCCTCCACGATTAAACTCTTCCAATTACAACCTCGGCCTTGATTCACGTCAACAATATCAAATGACTCAAATTTCCTGACTACAGCTCAGATTCATAAGTTGACAGCCGGCTACAAGCAAATGACCATTTTACCCTTCATAGGTTAAAGAGCGCGCAACGTGATTTTTCCTGCAAAATCAACCAACTACACTAGCTAAAATTCAATGAAAAACAAAATGGGATGCGAAATGAAACTACTAAATCTCAGGGAAAAATTTGGGGTATTACAAAGGTCATATCAGTACCCAGTGCCAGAAGCCGAAGAAGACTGTTACTGCTGCTCAGACGAACGACAAAGTGTTTGCTTTGAGCGGTGCAGAAGAACCCAAGACAGATAACTTGATCAAAGGTACTTGCTTTATTAATGATGTTGAATTGATTGCTATGACTGATACTGGGGCTACCCATTCGTTTATTTTGGTTGAGTGTGCTGCGATATTGAATTTGAAATTATCTTCTATGGTTGGGAGTATGCTTATCGATACCCCGGCTAATGGTTCTATGACTACTGCATTAGTCTTTTTGAGCTGCCTTTTGACTATTTGTGATAAGAATTTTGTGATGGACTTGGTCTGTCTACCTTTGCATTGAATTGATGTTATTCTTAGAATGAACTGGTTGGAGTTCAACTATGTTCATATCGATTTCTATAGCAAGACTATGAGGTTCCCAGAGTTTGGTGATTATGGAGAGCTGATGTTTGTATTGGATAAGCAAGTAGAAGAACTCTTAGAAGATGAGGCTCAAATGTTTGCATCACTTCAAGTTGATTATGAAGCAGTAAGCGTGGAGCTACCATTTGTTCGGGAATTTCCAGAAGTGTTTCCAGACGACGTGAGTGACTTACCTCCTGAGCGTGAGGTAGAGTTTACTGTTGATATGATATCGGGTACTAGTCATATGTCGATGGATCTTTATCGGAGGTATGCATCTGAGTTAGGAGAATTGAAGAAACAGTTGGAAAAACTTTTTGAGAAGAAGTTTATTCGACCAAGTGTTTCCCCGTGGGGTGCTCATGTGTTGTTGGTGAGGAAGAAAGACGGTAGCATGAGGTTATGTGTGGATTATCCAGAGTTGAATAAAGTGACGATCAAGAATAAGTATCCATTTTCGAGGATTGACGATCTGATGGATCAATTGGTGGGTGCTTGTGTGTTCAACAAGATAGATTTGAGGTCAGGTTATCATCATATCCATGTGAAGCCTGCTGATATTTCGAAGACTGCGTTCAGGACAAGGCATGGTAATTACGAGTATACAGTGATTTCGTTTGGAGTGTCTAATGCACCTGGTGTATTCATGGAGTATATGAATAGGATTTTTCATCCTTATTTGGATCAATTTGTGGTAGTATTCATCGACGACATCTTGATATATTCGAAGTCCAAGGAAGAACATGTGCAACATCTAAGAGTTGTATTGCAGGTTTTGAGGGACAAGAAGCTTTATGCAAAGTTGTCCAAGTGTGAGTTTTGGTTGAAGGAAGTGAGTTTCCTTGGCCATGTGATTTCTAATGGAGGGATTGTTGTTGATCTATCAAAAGCTGATGTTGTGTTGCAATGGGAGACTTCGAAGTCTGCTACTGAGATTCAAATTTTCCTTGGGTTAGCTGGTTATTATCGTAGGTTTATAGAAGGCTTTTTAAAGTTGGCACTGCCATTGACTCAGTTGACTCTAAAAGGTCAAGCTTATGTGTGAGATGTTGCTTGTGAGAAGAGTTTTGTAGAACTCAAGAAGAAGTTGACAAGTGCTCAAGTGTTGATCTTGCCAAATTCGAGTGAGTCTTTGTAATGTATTGTGATGTGTCGAATATGGGTATTGGTGGAATATTGATGCAGAATGGTTAGGTTGTTGCTTATGCTTCTAGACAACTACAGGTTCATGAGAGGAATTATCCTACGCATGACTTAGAGGTGGCCGTTGTGGTGTTTGTGTTGAAGGTTTGGAGACATTATCTTTTTGGGTCTAGATTTGAAGTGTTCAGTGTTCACAAGAGGCTGAAGTATTTGTTTGATCAGAAAGAGTTGAATATGAGGCAGAGAAAATGGCTTGAGCTTTTGAAGGATTGTGATTTTGAATTGAGTTACCACCCTGGTAAGGCTAATGTTATAGTTGATGCATTAAGTAGAAAATCCTTTCATATGTCAATGCTTATGGTTAGAGAGTTAGGACTGATTGAACAATCCAGGGATATGAGTCTAGTGTGTGAAGAAACTCCTAACAGTGTAAAGTTGGGTATGCTAAGGCTGACTAGTGGTATTCTCCAAGAAATTAGAGAAGGTCAAAAATCCGATTTGAGTTTATTGGACCGTCTAACGTTAATCAACCAAGGTAACATGGGTGATTTTCGGGTCGATGAGAATGGTGTGATGAGGTTCAGAGATAGAGTGTGTGTTCCAGATGTGCCAGAAATTAAGAACAACATTCTTGAGGAAGGTCACAGAAGTGGGTTAAGTATTCATCCGGGTGCCATAAAGATGTATCAAGATTTGAAGAAAATGTTTTGGTGGTCAGGGATGAAGAAGGAAGTGGCTGAGTTTGTGTATGCTTGTTTGACTTGTCAGAAGTCAAAGTTTGAACACCAAAGACCATTGGGTATGATGCAACCGTTGAATATTCCAGAGTGGAAATGGGATAGCATTTTTATGGATTTTGTGACAGGTCTACCGAAGACTTTGAAGGGGATATTATTCAATTTGGGTGATTATCGATAGATTGATCCAATCAGCTCATTTTATACCGATGAGGATCAATTATTCGTTACAGAAGCTGGCCGAATTGTATATGTATATATATATAACATACACACAAATGCGCGTTTTAATCTAGTAATACCTTTGTGCGTATAGATATGACGGTTGCACTGTACTAAAAGGAGCAAACAATGGTATACGCGTGAATTACCAAGAAGTGAGTAGAAGAACACAACCACTCATGCTCCTAACATCCTTGACTGATGCCTTGCACATTTCCCTGTACAATTTTGCAAGACATGCAGAACCCCAACTATAAGTACTGCATTTTTCTAGATCCCCTACGAAAGGAATCTAGGAAGAATGTAAAAGATTTTGTTTCTTGTCGGGAAACAAAATAGTAGCGATTACAAGTAAAATATAAACATTAGCTTGTAAAACAATTTGTTCTTGTGTGGGGGTAGAGTTATCTTTTAAAACTTCATATAAATTTTCTAGCCACATAATCCTAACAGAACCTCTGTTTTTATCCGCTTCTGTAGGTTCCGCCCCTAAGCTCTCCATGTAAACATCATTTGTGACTTCGGTAGGACCGTTGATAGCTTTTCCATCAACTCGGAGAGCAAGTAACATATTTGCATCTTCTAACGTTATCGTGCATTCACCTGTTGGAAAGTGAAAAATCTGTGTTTCTGGTCTCCATTTCTCTAGAAGAGCTATAACTAAGCTTCATTCAATTTTGAGACTATTTAATTTTGCAATATGAGCAAAACCTGTTATTTCTAGATACGGGATTATTCTCGCACTTGCTTGAATGAGAGCATGACAATGCACTCAAAACCTTGCATTAGACTGAAACAATATTGAACCAAGCAATTATAATCATTATTTTTAATATGAAACAATATTGAACCAAGCAATTATAATCATTATTTTTGAATGCACTCGAATAGAGGAAAATTTACACTAGCTTGAATGTTTTATTGTGTTCCACAGTGTTCATCGCCCATCCACAACAAGGCCATTTTGATTGAGTATCAAGAAATTTCAAGAAATGCTTGAGAGTTTTTTGATGCTATAATGCTTTGTGTTAGAAGTAAAAATGTGTGTAGAAAAAAGTTTGAGGTAGAATCGATTTTATAGATGAAGAATAAATGTTTGGTAATGTAAATGTGTGACTAGTAGAAGTGACAATACTATGAATTTTTCATGGCTTTGGAAATAGTTACTTGGTCTTACACAATGGAATGCATGCAAAGCTAGTAGCTAGGTCTTACACAATCATGCAAGACATTTTTCAGCACCCATCATTCACTCGCCACTTGGGTGGATGAGTTGGCTCGTGAACAAGAATGTGCTTGCCCTTTGAGTGGGCGAGCAAGTGTTTCACATGAACATGCTTGTCCTTTGAGTGGACGAGCTCAATGGGACTTTTTGTTCTCTACATTTTATGTGTATGTTATATATTTGTGTGTATCCTATCTTGTTTGTATCATAACTCCATATTTCATTAACAAGAACATCGATTTTACACTTTAAATATGTCTCAAAGAAATATAATTGTTACCTGCCACTTTAATGGTGTTGTTTCAACAAATGGTACCATTGGATTCTCATTCAGCAACACATATACTTACGCATTCAAAGTTCATGTTAATTCTGATTTTTTCCATTTCAAAGATAAAATGGAAAAAAAATTAGCACGATGTGTTAAGGAGATAATTTATCGTCATCCTTTACTTAATGGAGATGACTGTATAATTTTTTACGTAATGACGCCGATCAAGAACGGCGAAGACGTGGAGGTAATGTTTCGGTGCCACATGATGTTTGGTCAGTTACCTACAGTTGAGTTGTATGTCCGATTACTAGACAATCCGACGCAAGAGACACAGTCAGACCAGTATGGAATGAGCCAAACATCCGACAATGAACCAACACAATATAACCAACCTTTCATACCAAATGAAGAGGTTGGAGAAGCAAGCGATGACGATCTTCAGAAGGTCAGGATGCAAGATATTTTTGGTAATAGCGATGACGAAGACGATAAAGATATAGTTATCGCGTCTATGCAGCCTATTCACGCACAACCAATAAGTTTCTACAGCCCACCTGCACATATGCAAAATATATGTATGGAAAGTGATAAGACAACCTCCGTGTTTGGAAGTGTCATACCAAACTATATAGGTGAAGAAATAGAGATTGAGATGGAGTTTGAAAACAAAGAAGCTTTCGTCTTCACTCTGCAACATTGACACATAACACACCGTGTTGACTATTGGGTTTATCAATCTGACAATGAACAATATGTAATTAAGTGTAAGAAACAAGACTTCAATTTTAAGTGCAGAGCTTCCTTGAGAAAAAGGAACTCAAAATGGGTGGTCGGTGAGCTGTCTAGGCCTCACACATGCACTACCACATGTATGACATAAGACCATAGGAAGCCCAATTCATAAATGATTAGCCATATCATCAGAGAACTTATCAACCGAGACGCTTCACTTAAGGTGAAGGTGGTCATTACCCATATTCTTGAAAAATACAGGTACATAATATCTTACAGGAAAACATGGATTGCTAAGTGTAAGGCCATAGAGTTGCTCTATGGAAATTGGGAAACATCTTACAACGACCTACCACAGTGGATACTAGTAATGAAAACCTACCTTCCAGGAACCATTATAGATTTTCAAACCTACCTGCAATTTCAAATGATGGTTCCCGACTCTCTGGAAAATGAATCTTCCATCGTCTGTTTTGGGCATTTCGTCCGTGTATACTTGGTTTCGCCTACTGTAAGCCCATTGTGCAAGTACACAGAACTTGGTTGTATGAAAAGTACAGAGGAACTCAATTGATGGCGATGGCACATGATGGAAACACAAAATTTTTCCCAATAGTATTCGTATTGGTCGAAGGCGAAACAAAGGAAGCATTGAGCTTTTTTCTATGGAACCTGAGGTTACACATGACACCACAACCTAATTTGTGCCTAATCTATGATAGACATGAATCGATAAAGAGTGCATATAAAAATCCCGAAAACGGATGGCAACACCCACCATCTTCACATGTCTACTACATTAGACACATTGCTCAAAACTTCATGCGCAAGATTAAGGACAAGGATCTACGCAAAAAACTTGTTAACATGGGTAACAAAATACATTTCAGTTATCCCAACTATTGTATCATACTTTTACTATGTTTTTCACACAATTTCTATTACAGGTTACACATTGACGGAGGCTACATTTAACTATTATCGTGGAGAAATTAGAAGAACAAACATTGAGGCTTCAAATTGGATAGACAACATACCTAGGGAGAAGTGGGCTAGAGCATTTGACAGAGGGTAACGTTGGGGACACATGACATTTAACTTGGCAGAGGCCATGAACTCTATACTAAAGGCAACTAGAAACCTTCCAATCATTGCTTTGGTCCAGTCTACATACTATCGAATGGGTTCACTCTTTGGTAAACGAGGACACAAATGGACCAAAATGCTAGCTATATGGAAAGTTTTCACAGATGGTTGCAACAAGGGAATAACTGATGAGGTAGCCAAGGCTAACACATACAATGTCATGCAATTTGATCGCGAAAGATTCTGTTTCATGGTGTAGGAAAAAATTAATCAAAATGATGGTCGTCCAACGGGTACTTTTAGCGTTGACCTGAGGAATCGTTGGTGTGACTATGGAAAATTTCAAGCATTTCACTTGCCTTGCTCCCACGTGATCGCAACATGTTCTAGCATACGACAAGACTACATAATTCACATTCCATAGGTCTTCATAGTACTTAACGTATTAAAAGTCTACAAAGAAAGCTTTCTGGGACTACTGCGCGAGGAGAACTGGCCAAAATATGAAGGTTTTACTCTGTGCCAGGATGATTCCTTGAGAAGAAATAAAAAGGGACGTCCAACTAGTAGTAGAATTAGAACTGAGATGGAAAACACTGAAAAAGAAAAGAGAAGGTGTGGGATTTGTAAAGAAATATGTCATATGCGTAGAAAATGTCCTAATGTTGCCGGCCCGTCAAACTGATCGTCTAGATAATTTTATTTATTTTGCTCGCACTTGTTTTCTATGTGATCCAACATTTATTTGAAATTCAAGACAACTTTTAAATTACATCAATACTAGAAAATTACAACCATAAACTAAAAAATAAAAGTCAGGGAACTAACATAGACGCTAACCAACAACAGCAACCAACACAAGTGGATCTGCGACTCCTCTGCTAACTTCACCACTATGTGCTGAAAACATGCATTGGACATCTTCATCATTTTCTATACGATCCAAGAAATACATGTACGTACCCTCGGGTCTGGCAGCAGTCAGCGTTATATACGGACAACGATACTTCATTTTTCTCACTATCATGTGACGACCGTCCAACTGTCGAAACCCCGCGTTAATTATTGCAACCACGGTTCTGAAATTCCACAGCAGATCTAGGTAAACACTAATTTTTTTTCTTGTCCATAAAAAACAAGAGCTCGGGCAGACACTTTTAAAACACATATCACTAGACACGAATGGTTTGTTCTGATGCGCAATATGTCTATTTATAAAACAAATTTACGTTTGAACTCGGCCATTCAATGACCGAGACTCTGTAAAAACTTTACAACTCCTTGGACGAACATTAATCATTCTTTTTTAATACATGACAGAAAGAAAAATTAAATTATTATATCATTCACATTTTTTTTTCATTTAATATAATATTATATAATAAAATTAATATAATAACATGATATATAATATTGTTATAAAGATTATTTATAATTAAATTAAATATCATAATTAAACATGATATATAATAAATATTTAATATTTTTTTAAGAATAAAGAGACTTGATAAAAAACAAAAGAAGAGAGAATATACAAGGGTACAAGGCACCCCCACCGACAAAACAACCAAAAAACCCACGACTAATCTATAAGAAGGTTAACTATATGATGTCTCATTCTAGTATTCACCCACCCTCTATTTTCAAGGGTATATATTACTAGATCTCTAATCTCAATGGTATTCACAGTATTTCCAAAGACGACGTTGTTACGATACTTCCAAACTTCATAAATAGTCACCGATATGGAACTACAAAGGAGGCACTTCCTCCAGCCTTTTCCTTTACACTTTGTGATTAGCCAATTAAGTTCTTCATGCCAATCAAAAGGGGTATGTTGAACCCCCATCCAAACCAGAATTTCCTGTCAACAGATTTTAAAAGGTGGACATTGGAATAAAAGATGGTCAATTGTTTCCTCCTTGTTGCAGAATTTACAACTGTCATCAGTCATAAAACCAAGCTTTTTGAGTCGCACCTTTGTTGCAAGTCTACGGTGCCATGCCATTCACATAGTAAAAAGTTCTCTCGATCTAGCAATAGTATTGTATAACATATGCTTCCAACCAACATCTGGTTCGTCCTTCTTGAGGAACTGATAAACTTTACCCACAAAGTATTTCACATTCATATTGTTCCAATCTTCCTTGCCAATCATGGTGACTATATGTCTAAGAATAGCTTTGAAAATCCATGACATACACTGTTTTTCCTGGACCTACAGAATATCGGTATTTTTGAAATAGAAGGAGTGAATCCATTTCACCCTGAGGGAATCCTTCTTATTGCAGAGGTTCCATAGCAACTTAGCTAAATTGGCTGTGTTCCACTCGGATAAATCTAACACGTTCAGCTCGCCCTTCCCTTGAGGCTTACAAACCATCTTCCACGCAATTAGGGATTTGCTCGACTTTGACTCACTACCTGTCCATAAAAATGTCCTGCAAATGGTATTAATGAATTTAATCACATGCTTGGGGAAAGAGAGGCAGTTCATCCAGTAGGCTGCTATAGCACTGATGGTACTGTTAATCAACTAAAGTCCACATGCATAGCTCAATAACTTAGAGCTCCAGTGGTGAATCCTGACAACAATTCTATCCACTAAACTCATATAATGGTGCATAGGAAGTCTTTTGCTGGTGAGAGGAATCCCCAGGTAACGAAAAGGTAATCCCCCTTCCATAAATGAAGTAGAAGCCAAAATATCAGTTTTGGTCTCATTATCAACCCCCCGAAGTACACCTTACACTTCGTAGGGTTAGCCACTAAACCAATGGACTGAGAAAACTTTTGTAGTTGAGCCATAAGAAGCTTCACAGACTGGCCATCCCCACGAGCGAAAAGGAGAACATCATCCGCAAAACTGATGTTGATGATTTGCAGCTTTTCACATTTAGCATGGAAGTTATAATCAGAGATCTTTCTTAACTGGTGCACTAGTCTATGGAAGTACTCCATAGCTAAGACAAAAATAAGGGGGGAAATAGGGTCACCTTGTCTAAGGCCCCTCTTGGCCTTCATGCTTCTAGTAATTCTGCCTCCAACATTAAATTTATAAGACACTGTTGACACCGCCAACATAATCCATTTGGTGAATTTGTGAGGGAAATCAAATTCCTTGAGGATACAATCTAGAGCATGCCAGTCTAGGGTATCATAGGCTTTTTGGATGTCTAGCTGCAACAGACATCTAGGAGTATCGCCCTTCCTGCTGTAATCTTGGATTAACTCGTAAGCTAGTAAAATATGCTCATGGATGTTCTGTCCAGGAATGAAAGCATCCTAGCTTTGGTTAATAATACTGGTAAGGACCATACTCAGTCTTCTAGTCAATATTTTTGATATGATTTTGTAAAGGGTAGTGCAGTAGGAGATAGGTCTGAAATCCTTCACACAATTACCACAATTTCCTTTAGGGTCCAAAGAAACAAGAGTCCAATTAACAACAGGATACATCTTGAAGTTATTGAAGAAATCCATAACAACAATAGTGGTATTCTTTTTAATGATACTCTAGGAAGCTTTGAAAATTTTGGCCCCAAAACAATCAACACCAAGGGCTTTCAGGTCACCAATATCATTGAGAGCACTATTTATTTCTACTTCAGTGATGGGACAATCCAACATACCTCTCTATTCACCAGTAATGTGAGGCCCATCTCTCATGACAGTCAAGTTGATACCCTCCAGGTAATTATTAGAACTCCCCATGACGCTGCCATAGAATGACATCACCTCATTCTCAATATCCTCAGGCGTGCTAAGGATGTCACCAGCAGCAGTACACAACTCATAAATGTCACTGCTGGTGGAATAATGCTGATTTTAGATCTTTGTCTAAGCACCTGCTCCTCAATCTCACTCCAATAGACCACCTCAGCTGATCTAGTATTTACTAGCTGAATCACATCAGTGTTATAAAGGTTATCCCTAAGCTGAATTTCATCTAGTAAATTCTGTCTAGCATTCTTAAGGGCAGAGGTGGCTCTAACCAAAGGACTACTAAGCTTCTTCACATCATTTTGGGTTATAAGCAGCTTCCTCCACATCACAAACATATGACTACCATGTATAGGGGCATTCCAGCTTCTGGAAATGTCTTCATGAAAACCCTCAACCTCAGTGACACAATTCAGGAACTTGAATTGGGAGGTTTTGTGCACAGTAGCCTCAGGACTAGATAGCAATAGCAAGGCATGGTCAGAAATACCAGGGGTAAGGGTCTTAAGAGACATATTTATGTATTTTTGAAACCACTTAGTGTTAGCCAAACCATGATCTATTCTAGAGTGGATGATATTGTCACCTTGCCGATTGGACCAAGTGTAGTACTCTTTAACAGTATCCATTTCACTGAGATTATATACGTTTATCATATCAGTTAATTCTCTGTACTCTTTCTCCTGCACCATGGAACCCCCTCTTCTATCAGCTGTTTGTACTACATTGTTAAAGTCACCAATTATGAACCACGACCCCTGTTGAGTATGGTGAATGTGCTTAATATCACTCCATAATCTCTTACGACGGTCCAGCCTGTTTGCACCATACACTGCTGTAAGCCAGAATTTGAACACCCCATTCATATCATAGACACCATAGTGAATCAATTGCCCAGAGCTAGTAACTTTCTTGATCTCAGTCTTAGCATTGTTCCACCAGATCCAGATTCTACCATTTGCATGATTAGTATAGTTGTCCATAAATCTACCTTTAAACTACA
Source organism: Lathyrus sativus (assembly GCA_963859935.3). NCBI lineage: Eukaryota > Viridiplantae > Streptophyta > Magnoliopsida > Fabales > Fabaceae > Lathyrus > Lathyrus sativus. The sequence goes on from OZ012735.1 coordinate 832,190,214, forward strand.
ACTTGCATCTAATTTTGTCAGCCTTATCATGCTTCACTCGAGTTTCAAGCAAAATACAGATCATAGGGTTAAGAAAACGGAGGCAGAAGCTAACCTCTTTAGTCTTAACTATTTTATTCAAGCCCCTCACACTCTAATAAACTAACATTGGTTAGTGTTTTGGCTGCTCATAGGATTATTCAGAATCCCCAGCAGCCTAAATCTGTTTTGGCATTGGATAAACCCATCCTCATTGGCAGTTCCTTTCCCTTTCCCTTTGCTGTTGCTAGTTATCATCGTCCATACCTCATTCTCAGTCTATTGGATATCTTCACTAGATTCCACTTGTCCTATTGTTCCACTTGTATCAGCATTGGCTTGCTTCTTTTCCTTTTATGGCTGCTCTTTAACTTCCACCCTCCATTCTATAGTAGGCTTAGAAGGCTTGTCACAATTATGTCTGACCTTATGGCATTGTTGACAGTATAGTGGTTTCCACTCATATTCAATCGGTTGTTTCAGTCGCGCACCCTTTTTATCTCTGATCAAAATATCTGTCTTTAACTCTTGTGTGATGCCAATTTCAACCAGGATTCGTGCATAGGATACCCTGAGCTTGTTTGCCGTGCATTCATCTATCACCAGCGATGTTCCTATCGCACTGCCTATTTTACTAAGGCTACGTGCCCCCCAAAGATGTAGAGGGAGTTGGGGTAGCTTCACCCATAACGTGATTGTTCTAAGCATATCCTTGTTCATACTGAAATCAGGTTTCCACTCACGCAACATCATTAGTCTATTACAAATTGAGTAAGACCCCTTCATCAGAACTAAGTCTTTGTCTTGGAATGTGTGGAATCTAAGGATGAAGAAACCTTCCTCATTATAGAACATATCAGGTAGTTTCACAAAGTTCCAGCTTTTACTCATAAACTGTTTCACCGCATTCATGCTTAGGTCTACACCCAAGACATACATGATGAGTGCAGATTCCCAAAATTTCACTTCCTTCTCAACATCCTCTTCTTCAATTTGGATTTCCATTTCTCCATCAATAATCTTTGGTGCAACAAATTCCACGGTGAGTCCATTCGCCGGATTGCGATTTTCATTGATGATATCAACCCAGAGCTTATTCGTTTGGCTAACTTCCACCCCGTTTTGACTTCTTCAGTACTTAGGTGACCTAGGGTTTCTGTATCAGTTGCATTCCCTTCTTCCTCCCCCGCTTGGCTACCGCATTCCACTGTTTCATTTCGTGCTTCATCTTCCACATTATTTTCCCTCTCCGTGGCATTCTGATCGATAATGTCCACCGTAGAAGTGCTTGTTGACAGTGGCACCAATCGTGGCCGCCCACGTCCTCTCCCTCTCCCACGACCATTGTTTTTGTTTCTTAAGTCAGTTCTGAAAATAAATATTTAACATTAATATCATAATTAAATTAATATAATACATTTTTAATATTTGAAAATATTATTTTAATTCATTAAACATAGTATAAATAAAAAAAAGCAAAAAAAAAAGACTCTTCATGTGCTCGTCATCTGAGTGGGCGAGCACCAACGTTGCCAAAAATGCATTCATTTGCTCACCACTTCAGTGGACGAGCAAAATCTGAACCTAGGGCACATTCGTATATTATTTTCAAAAGAGGGTAGTTTGGTATTATGTGTTTCAGAATAAGGTATTCCTGTAAAAAAAAGTCGTCTTCAGTGTCAGGTTCTTTCCTTTAAATCTTTTATATAGATTTTCACTATATCTAATATATATTCTCTTTTTTACTTTCATATCATAATGTATACTCAATTGTAAAGTTTCTCTCTCCCTCTTGCATTTATTTTATTCATCTACTTTCATCTTTCACACTTTTTGCTTCTACCACCACAATATCATTCTTTTATTATTTCATCTGTTGATCATAACCTGCTTCCACGATTTTGAAAATGACCAGATATTGGAGAAGATTTGCAATCTAACCTCTTTCTCTCTCTCTTTTCTTCTTCTTTCTTCTTCTTACAATTTTTTTTTTTATTTCGTTAGTATTTTTGGAGCTAATTTTTACAGATAGTGAAATGGACCAAAAACTTTTAGATATGAAATTATACCATATAACTGGACAAATATATGGACAAAAATTTTATATTAATAATAATAACAATAATAATAATAATAATAATAATAAAATAAATATTTTTATTATACTAGTATCACTGGATATATTATTATTATTATTATTGTTATTATTGTTACATATTGTTGGAAGAGATTTTTTTTTTAAATAATTCATTTTTCCAAATTAATATTCAAATTAACCTATTTTTTTACGTATTTTCTAAAAAAAATTAACTAAGAGGTGTCGCCAATCCAATTTGCGACAGTGTACAAAAAAATATATATTCTCTCTTCTATGTGTTTGTGCAGTATCGCCAATTAAATTGGCAACACCTTACATTATCGTCGATTGAATTGGCGATACCTCTATTATTTTTAAAAAAAAAAGTAAGTTAGTTTGAATAATAGTTAAAAAAATGAATTATTTTGAATATTAAATAAAAAAATGAGTTACTTAAATAAAAAATTTGCCGAAGAGAAAAAAATTTATTACCACAATTGAATGATAAATTAGAATAAATTATTTAGAGAAATGATTATGAAAGTGTGTGATAACCCATGTGCAAGGGAGATCTTGTATGAGTTGAAATGATAGAATAGAAAATTAAAAGTAGAAATGTGTTATGTTTAATGGAGACCGAGGGTAGAAGATGAAAATTGAAAAAAAAAACAAGTAAATGTTTAGAAAAGAGATAGTTGTTGGTGTATGGTGAGATAAAGTAAATATTTAGAAATTATATATTTTATTTTAAAAGTTTCACCAATATTATAAAATTTAATGCAAAAGAGGTACGTTGTAAATTAAAAACAAATTTAATAAGTTGTGATAGGGAAAAAAAAGAAATAGGAGAAACGCACATTGCAACTGAAATGTAATGTAAGATATGTTTTGCCAAATTGGACAAAGATTAGCACAATGAAATATTAAGAAAAAATCTTATAATATTAAACAAATGCAAAAAAAAAGTTGAAATATGATGAGACTATCTTGTATATCACATCATATAAAAAAGGGTGGTTATATATTATACATTATATATAAACAACTATTAAAAATAATATAAGGAGTAGGGAATGAAAATATGTAAAACTTATAAATTTTTATAATTTTTTTATTTAGGCAAGTGTGTAGGGTTGCAGTGGAGTTTCATCATCATGTTGTAAGGGGTCTAATCCTAAACATTTAATGAAATTGATATCATTCTTTATTTTCTATAGCTCTCTATTGTCTATAATTTTATATTGCTTTATTAGAGCATGCATGACTTTACAATACATCTTATAAATATTAGATATGTTGATTTTTTCAAATATATTGCAGCCTTAATTGCATCCTATCAAATATAAAATCACTATTTAAATTTGTAATCTTATTTTATATTATTATTTTAATATTTATATAAATTAATAACAATATTAAATTATACAATTAATTTTGATTAACTATATTAAATTACTCTTAATGTTGTTATTCATTTTATAAATTATATCTTAAAATATAAAGATCATTTTAATATAATTCATTATAGAAGCTATGTAACTAATTTCTCAACTATTACAATAAAAAAAAATAGGTAACAAATCTTTCTTTCTTTTTTCTAATTCATGAGGATTATCTAAAAAATAGGGGATACCCCAATAACTCACGGATATCCATGCGAACTCATGGATATACAGAATCCGTGCGAATACACAAGTTATTATATTTTTTGTATAATTTAAAAATTAAAAATAAATATATTAAAAATAATATATGAAACCAAACACATAAAAAATTTGTCGATTTTAAATTATTTTTATTATTATTATTTTTATTCTGAAATTATTTTTTATTTAAAATATAATAATTTTAAAGATAATATATGAAAAACTAAGCTATATTATATATATATATATATATATATATATATATATATATATATATATATGAAAAACTAAGCTATATTATATATATATATATATATATATATATATATATATATATATATATATATATATATATATATATAATGTCAAAACAAAATCAATATCTACATACGAGAAAATATATCATTCATCCAAATATTTGTATATATGAAAAAATTATATTTATCCTCCAAAATATAAATAAAAAATGTTCTTCTTTTAAAAATAATATATTTTCTTGGCTAAATAATTTTGTTTTTATAATTTTATTAAATTTTAAAAACAAAAAAGTGCGTACCAAACTAGCAATCAGGGGAACACGTGTACTGATATGGTACATGCATATGATACTGAAATTAAGACATTGATTTAAATATTAAATAATAACGAAAACAACTTTAGTATTTATTTATGTTACTAATATTTATCTATACAATTAAAATAATATTTTTAAATACTATCTTATTAGTTGATATTCATAAAACTAAATGATTACATATATTTAAAATTATTTTAAATTTAAAATAATTTTTTTTAAACATAGTATATAAAAAATTGAAAAATATATTATTGATGTAAATTTTTTTCGTAAAACAATTTTATTTTTATTCTAAAAATATGTCTTTCTTTTAAAAATAATAAACTATTTTGGTAAAACAAATTTGTTTTTCTTATTTACATTTTTATTACATTTTAAAAACAAAAACCTATGGAAACATGCATATGGTACTGAAATTGAGCTAATGATTTAAATTTTAAATAATATCGAAAACAACTTTATTATTGATTTAAATGCTTTCCTAAATAATTCGAAAACAAAAACATTTATATATAAGAATTCAACAAAAGAGATATTTATAATCATACTTACATAAATTAGGAGATATTTGTATATATATGCAAAAATTATATTTATGCTCCAAATATAAATAAAAATATGTTTTTCGTTTAAAAATTAAAAAAATTCTTGGTAAAATAATATTATCTTCTTTTTTATTTTAATTAAAAAAATAAATATGTATTACTAACGGGTGCCCGCAGGTATTGATTATATCTATTTTTTTTTAATAAAAATTATATTTTTTTTATTTACTAATTTTATTAATCATATTTTATTTTATTTTTTTTAAATTTTAAATGTAAGCAAATGTACATTTTAAATGTAAACAAATGTGCGTCACCGATGAGTACTCATGCGAAGACACGAGTATCACGTTAGTATGTTTAAAGAAACATTGTCTATGGAATTATGGACATAGTTATCTTGCTTATTAGTGTTGTGTCGTGTTGTGTATATTTGTTATATTTGATATGTCTTTTCTCATATATCTAAAATATATCTTTATTTGATATATCGTTATTTTATATTATTTTTGTGTTGGGGGTTATTTTGGGTTTAGACTCATTAGCAATTTTTTCTTTATAAAAATAACTATGTTCTTACAAAAAATTAAAGTAACCATATTTTTAGAAAAAAAAATTAAACTAATCATATTTCAAACAAACAAATTTACCCCAAGAGGATGCACCACAGACACAGACACCGGTGGATGCACTCATGTTTTGGCCTAAGGCGCCACAGTTATGTCACATACCTTTAGGAGTAGCCAATGAAGGTGGCACATGCATTTAACTTTTAGGTACATGTCTAATTGCATGTGACTTTAGTGTTAATTTTGGTTATATATATATATATATATATATATATATATATATATATATATATATATATATATATATATATATATATATATATATATATATATATATATATATATATATATATATATATATATATATATATATATATATATATATATATATATATATATATATATATATATATATATATATATATATATATATATATATATATATATATATATATATATATATATATATATATATATATATATATATATATATATATATATATATATATATATATATATATATATATATATATATATATATATATATATATATATATATATATATATATATATATATATATATATATATATATATATATATATATATATATGTCATTCCTTCCACACCATTTTTCACCAATCTTCTAATATCTCAATACATTTCCATAAAAAACAATTAACAAACACACTTTATCAATAAGAAACACACAAAAATATTCCAAAATAAGATTGTTAATGGTAGAGTTAACTGAGGTGACGCAATATGCGAACAACTTTTGGGTGCCCCTTGGTTTGAAGACACAACAAGGGGTTAAAGTACTAATCTAAAGTATCTCAAACAACATTATTCAAATATGATATTAACTGAAGATTCGACCAAGGATGAAAATATAATTAAAACTCAGTGTTATATTATGTTAGTATTTTCCTTTGTTAAGAAACATAAATAAAATAGGAACATACAGATGGAGTTTAGCTGTTTTGTCCCATATATATAGGTCTTTGTGTAAAAATACAAAAAAGGGTACTTATTCGTTTTTTTATTGCGTTTTTTTTGCTCTAAGCATAGAGTTGACCGAGAATGTTGTCACTACCCCCGTCAACGAGAACAACTTCACATTCCGTTAGACAAGAAAGTAAGTTTATCTCATTATTTCCACTTCCTTACTTTATACTACAACTATTTGTATATAATTTATTTTCACTCTTTTTGGTTTAGGTGGTATTTTCTAGGGATGAGCTATAATAAATATCTCAAATACGTTATAATAGTCTCTTAAAATCGTATAGATCACCTTGGACCAGACGATGTATTACAGCTAAACAACTCATCATCTCGTTAGTTTAGTTATAATATTACCAATTTATAAATATTCTAATCATGTATTTTTTTATACAATTTATCCGGAGGCCACATCTGGGTTTCGACCATGACGTTAACCTCGAGGATGCTGCAGTTTGGACCGTAAAAACACCAATCATCAGGTTCACTACTGTGGAGATGCACCAGAGTGGCCATGTCAAATTACAGTTCGACATGCAACAACAAATCTCATACCTCCCGATGTGTTAGGCACAATGGCATCAACTAAAACTCGATGCCTAATTAAATTATTTTGATTGGAGAGAGTTTGCTACAGAGGCGTGTCATCAATGGAAGCAACGACATCAACAAATCATAAACAAACCTATCATGCAGGATGCTAGACCAACTCGAAATTATATGAATTGGTATAGGTCGGTTACAACGACACAATTTGTGTCTTACCCAAGGTATTTGATCGACCCACGCCAATGGACTTTGTCATCATACGCCTAACAACCAACCCTGCAACATCACCAATCCCAACAACATTGAAAATTCACCCAAACATAACAACCAATCCCAGAACAACACCATAACAGATACATCCAAAAACCCATCAAACATGCATGATTACGAACCCACATACATTCGACCCCACAACTAATTCATGCCACACACCCAACCATAAAACCAATAGCATGACCCATACCACCAACAACCACATGCTTCCACAATATCTTACTATAGCCCCAATAAGACATATGATTCCACCCCATCCCATCATAGCATCTAATCAATGTACACCAAAATATCACACCGCCAATACACCTAAACATCATATTGCTAAAACACCCAACCAACCCATGCCTTTCAAACACCAGATGAACCATTGCTTCATTTCCAAAATGATTAAATGCCCCATTTTAAACCAACCCACCCACATGTAACCCAACCAACACGACCCAACTGTATCAACATAGACACCAAACTCAATTATGACAATATCAACTACTGGGGAGATATGATTAAAGATTTGTTAGATATAAATAATATCCCAGAAACCTCGCACCAACCACCTCTGGGTCAGGAAAATACTAGGAGACTCCAAACACCTAAGGGAAATTATGAGAGATCTCAAAGACAAGCGAATGCGCTGGGCGTGGAATTGGTGGGAGTTACAATCGAGTGGGTCATTAAATTTCTATCTATTTGTTGTGTAATTCTATTCGATGGAATAATATTATAATTTATTTTTTATTGAACATTTTATTTTTTTTTGTTAAAATAATTAAAAAAAAAACCAAAACAATGCAATAGCCGCTGGCTATGGCGCATGCTCCTAAAGGATGCATGCATGCGCAAGAGACAGTGGCATGTTACATGACCATGTGCCACAGGCTATGACGCCTCAGGGAAAAACATGAATGCATGCACCACATGCAGTAAGGCATCCTCTTGGAGACAAATTTTTTGGTTCGAAACATGGTTAGTTTGGTCTTTTTTTTCTTCTGAAAAAGTGGTTATTTTGGATTTTTTATTTAAAAATATGGTTATTTAAAAAAAATACTCATTAGCACTTATCTCTTTTTATCTTGTCAAATGGGGAAAATTTGTAATCTAAGTATATATTTGATTTACATGTTTTATGTTGTTCGTACTTTTGTGCAATATTTCAAGGAAAACACAAGATAATGAAGGGAAGAATTGATGATGTTTTTCTTCTGCTTAAAGTCGACTCAATTCCAATTGTAAAATTTTCAAAATAGCCAAACAACAAAAACGGGGAACTAGAGATGCGTATGCCACCTAAGGGTTTTGTTTTGTGCATTTTAGGGTTTAGTTCTTAATCCATTTTTTTGTATGTATAAATCAAAATGTTTGAAAATAGTCCGAGCAATATGCTATTAGTCCACTTGTCGAAGTTTTTGAATTAAGAACAACATTTGAGACTGCTTCAAGTCCTAACAAGTTTAGATTATGAAAAACACTTTATGTTTTAGAAAAATCAAGGTTCTGGAAGTGTGATTAAAATGAAACACTTGCATGATTCGAATCAAAGTTACAAAAAGTATCACAATTTCTTTCATGCTGTAATGATTCGGACCAGAGAGGTTTGATTTAAATCACATATTTCCCGACTCAAATTAAAAATAGTTTATAGCCTTTGGGTTTTGGATTTATGAATATGATTCAAATAGGAGGTTTTCATGACTCGAATTGAATGAATCAAATCATAGAAAGCATGACTAGAATCACATAGTTAGTTTTTTTCTCGATTCTTTGATCTAGATTCAAATCACTTGATCTCTTGACTCAACTCATAGTATTTTCTTATGACTCAAATGAAATTGAATTTTCTCTCATTTTTGTGTTAGATCTCCCGCACATATATAATATTTCCTCTTTAAATCCATTTTACAAGGTTGGAAAAATAAACACTTCCACATTTAATTTAGAATTCACAACCTAATTGTTCTCTCAATTTTAAAAAGAGTTTTGAATCTTATTTTGAGTTTTGCAAACAAAATATTTTCTTCTTCAACCTCTTGTGCTGTCCATTGTCATTTAGACTTAACTTTCATCTTATGGTTTGAGATCCAACCCAAAAATTTGAGTGTATCCTTTGGCTACCAAGCGGGCTTTAAATCGATCAATCTTGCCATCTAGACCAACCTTCACTGTATAAAGCCAACGACAACCTACTAAAGATTTGAATAAACCGTGTGTTTTGAAAAGCACTACGGAGACATTATTATATATAAATAGAATACAAGTAATTACATGATATAGTCGATGTGGGACTATACTATATATATATATATATATATATATATATATATATATATATATATATATATATATATATATATATACATATATATATATATATATATATATATATATATATATATATATATATATATATATATATATATATATATATATATATATATATATATATATATATATATATATATATATATTTACACATATCTGAAGGTGAGAAAATTACTTAGAAGGGGGGGGGGGTTGAATAAGTAAGACTAAAAATCAAAGATTAGAACACAGATATTTTTATCCTGGTTCGTTGAAAACAACTACTCCAGTCCACCCTCTCAAGAGTGATTTGCCTTTCTCTGTCAAGGACTTAATCCACTATTTAAATCAAACAGATTACAAATAGCAACACCTAAGAACAACTGTTCTTAGTCTTCTCAAGAGCAACTGATCCCAACTGGATCCTCTTAAGGAAAACCTTTTACAAGCAATGTAAAGCTTTTACAAGAGTAAGAATGCTTCTAATAAGCTGTTATCACAACTGTGATATTTCTCTTAAGTTAAGAACAATATTAAAGCAAAATAATATAATTAAGAGCTTTGAAAGATTTGCTTTGAGGAGAGATTTTTCTAGAGTTTCGATGCTGAAGAAGATGGAGTGGACTTCTTTATATAGGCACTAAGATCCAAGAAGTCTTGTTACGTTGAAGGCTGTGCAGAAAAGCCTGAAGCCTTTTGTCTTCACATTGGAGGCTGTGCTGAAACAGGCCTGATGCCTTTTGTCTTCACTTGCAGAAAACTTTCCTCAGAATGGAATGCACAGATAAAACCTTTTTGTCTGTGTCCTTGTGTCTAGCACAAAATAGGAAAGAGCTGTTGAGAAAAACCAACGTACATATTTAAATCTTCTTCAAAGTAAGTTCAGCTTTCAACATTAGAATCTGAATCTTCAGAGTCTCCAGACTAAGGATCATCTGGATCTTCAGAGTCTTGAATATTCTTCAGATTGAGCTGAAACAGAGTATGTGCAGCTTGTGTGCTTGAGCGTGTAAATCTCTCAGAGCAGAGTCTTCTATGCTTTAGAGGCTCCTGCTTCAGAATCTTCAAGAGACAGTAGTCAGATTCTTCTGGGAGTAGCGTTCAGATCTTCACTAAGATGCTCTTGAACTTATGATGTCCTTCATAATAACATTGTTCAGATCTTCACTTTGCTTTCTTAAGAAAATTTTCTTTAGCGCCTGTAGCAAACAATCTAGAACACGTTTAGAGTATATAATTCTTGAATACAAACTTTATAAGTGTTATCATCAAAACATAGAGATATAACTAAGACACAATCTGTGCTCTTACAATCTCCCCCTTTTTGATGATGACAAAACATGAGAAAATTTTGATCAATAAAGAGTAAGAATTAGAAACTCCCCCTGAGATTAACAATCTCCCCCTGAAATAAATACTACAATAGAAGAGAATACTTCCCTTTCTGATTTAGTATATTTCAAATTCAGAGCCTGATGAAAGAGTTCAGAGTCAAATCTTGATGCCAGATACATATGACTTTCTTCAGTCAGAACGTCTGGTTATCATCTTGCATGAATTCTCTTTCAGAATAAATGTATCAGAATAAGATATCAGAGTTATCAGAGTTGATTGAATACTCAGATTTGCTTTAGATGTTCAGGTTCTGGTTGACACAGTCTCAGGGTAACTTCAAAAAATTATGTCAGATATATCAATGTAATAAATTCAAAGTAAGTTAATAAAATGTCTGAATTTTAGTTTTAGTAATTGCTTATAGGTTGAACACCTCAGTTTCTCTTTTTCTCCCCCTTTTTGTCATAATCAAAAAGATTTTCAAAGACAGAAAGATATAGAAGAAAAGAATCATATAGGAGCAAAACATGTTATCATGCAATTAAAACAAACCAAAGTTCACAGACAAACATGCAGATGCCAAACCACATAACACAACAAAAGATAAACAGACAGCAAAAGCAGTTCATGTGCAAAACAACAAATAAAACTAGGTCTGGCGAGAGGCAATGAGGGTCAGAAGCTCTGTTATCTTGGCAGCTGACTCTTCTTGCTTAGACATCCAGGTCTTGATTTCATCAGTTGTCTTTTCTTGCTTGATCATCCAGTCCTTTATATCCTTCACATCATTCACAAGTTCTGAAACCACAGATGAAGATGGAGCAGATGCAGTAGCAGCAGGGTTCCCTTCAGATTGGTTTTCAACAGAAGCTTGTTCAACCATTTCAGATTCAGGAACTACTGGAGGAGCAGCTTCCAAAAGTAACACAGGAGGAGGAGGAGGCATGTTCATCAGCGTTACCTTGATTAACTCAGCAAATTTAGTCTTAGCAAGCTTAGAGCATTTGGCTCTAACTTTTAGGGCAGCTTTGTTAAACATCCAGATGAAACGCTTCCAAGCAGTATTCGAAACATTGGGATCCAAACTAGACATGCATACAGCCTTAACACGATCATATTCAGAATCTAACTCCTTTTTGAAAATATCAAACATAGCAGTAACACAAGATCCTAAATCTGACTGTTCAGTCTGTCCAGAGGAAAAAGGATTAGGGGTGTTAGCAGGAGTAGGTTCAGATGGTTGTGGTTGAGGTGTGGGTGGTTGAGATGTGTGGATGTCAGATTGAGGGAGTTCAGATGGTTGAAGAAAAGCCTGATTCTCAGATGGGTCAGTTTCAGGTGGTTGAGGAATGGTTTGATTTTCAGATGTTTGAGTGGCAGATGGTTGAGTTTCAGATGGTTGTTGATGAGATGGAGAGTTTGGTGGGGTATGAAACAAAGCAATGTTAAGATGTTTCTTCATAACACTTTCAGAGCGAGCTTGTTTGAGTGATTCTGAATCACAGTCAGATGAATCAGATGAGTCAGAAGATTTATCTGAGTGAACAGATGTTGAAGAAATTACAATTATTTGGTTGAGGGGTTGAATATCAAGAATATTGTCAGAAAGATTTGGATCTTCTGAGGGAATTGTTTGTTCAGAGTGTTCAGTTTGAACAATCTCTGGTTGATTTTGTTCTGAAATAATTGTTTCTGGTTGGAGAGTCTCTAATTGGGGATTCTCTGGTTGTGACAAAGTTGGTTGTGGAGTTGCTGTTAGAGAGTTTTCTGGTTGAGTTGGTTCTGGTGGAATTTGTACAGGAGATGATTGTAAATTTACTGGTTCAGAGGGGAGTGGATCAGATGAGATATTGACAGACTGTTTGGATTTGGAAGTTCTTGGTATGAGACTTGGAGAGAGTTGTGGTGAAGACAGGGGTGAATGAACAGTAGGAGTAGGATCAGATGCTAATACCTGTTGAATGGTGTCTCTGATCTCTTCCAGAGTAGCTTCTCTAGGGCTGATTCTGGCCTTCTTTCCTTCTTTCTTCTTCTTTCTTGAAGCTTCAGGTGCTTTTCTCTTCTTCTGAACGGATCCTTCGTCAGCCTTCCTCTTACTGCGCCTTTCCTTCATCTGATTGGGCAATTCTTCTCCTGGCTTCTGAACGAGATTGGCAGGTAGAGGAATTCCTTCCTTTAGACATTCAGTAATGTACAGCCAGACAAATTCCTTTGGTTCATCTGCACTGAATAGTGGAAAATCTTCCACAGGAATTCTTCTGCCTTGAACCTCTTCAGAGTTGATCTTCCTGAGTTGTCCTTTCAATTCTGAAATGATTTTCATCCTTTTCAGATTGAGTCCATTAATTTCAGAGCCAATGATGTAAGTCAGATCTTCTGTAATCTTCGCATCAGTCAGATGCTGTACCAGCTTGTTCTCAATAAGTATATCTGAAATCAACCTTCCCAGGGGTATCCACGTCCTAACTTTACCAGCTTTAGCTCTTACTTCCTCTCTGGTTTCTTTGACATGCGTTAATAAATGACTGAAGATAAGATACGGTAGATCCACTTTGACATTTTTGCTAATGCAGTACATAAAATACAGATGTTCCGAACTCACATAATCTGGTGAGTTGGATGGTTTTCTGTGAAAAAATGTACTCATAAAGATTTTTGCCCAGATCCTATAAATGGGTTTCAAATCTTTAACCTTACTTGACGGCAATCCAACTATAGTAACTTCTTCATAAACCCTAGCCATATCAATGCGAGAAGAAACAAGATTTGAAACTCCATCAGACTCAGTATAACTAAACAGTTGTCTGATCAGGTTTTCAGTGATGACTATCTCCACTCCTATAACCGAGGAATGAATAAACTTGGGACCAGCGCTTGCATGAATCCAAAATTCCTTTACCAGTGATGGAAATATAGGACCCATTAGCCTTTCAAAATATTTTTCCCATCCTTGAGCTTTAATGGCAGAAATAAGGTCGAACCCATTTTCCTTTAAAGAGTTAAGATCAATGAAGCTTTCACAGAGCACTTCCAGATCAGCCACTGGAGTGAATAAGGTTCGTTCAGGTTCTTTGTACATTAGTCTTGTTGGGTTTTGCAGCAGTGTTTGAAGTAGACGCCATTGAAGAAGAGAAGGATCGTGATTTAGGTTTAGGGTTTTGGTAGAGATTGAAAAGAGAGCAGAAACGCATGAATGAAGTGAATGTGGAAAGTGTGAAAATAGTGTGACAGGTGATATATATAGAAAATCAAAAATCAAGCATAGGGCACACAAAAGACACTTACGCACGTTTGGACAGCATTTAATGAAAAATAATCATTTCACATTAAATTTATGACAGCTGGGGGGAAAACCAAGAAAAGTGAGATTTTCAAGGCAATACCTCAAACGTCAATTCAGTTGAGCACTCCATCTTTTCAGATATTGAGTGACACGTGTTTGCTTTGTTGGCTCATCTGATGTCTCTCAAGAAATGAAACGTTTCCAACTTTCAGATCTTCTGAGCTTGTTAGTTCAGAGTTTCACACAAAAAGAAATAATTGAATAAATATAAATGAACGAATAGACAGATGAAATACTTCAGATCATTAAACATTTTGCATCTGAGAGGTTGCCTCTGAAAAATATTACTCTGGACACAAATCCATACAAATATTTTTCAGAATGAACTTAAATCTATCTTCAGCAAGGGGTTTTGTGAAAATGTCAGCCCATTGATGATCTGTATCAACAAAAGCTAAACTAATTACACCCTTCTGAACATAGTCTCTGATGAAGTGATGTTTAATTTCTATATGTTTTGCCTTAGAATGCAAGATTGGATTTTTTGACAAACATATAGCAGAAGTATTATCACAGAAGATAGAAAGATTACTCTCATAGATTTGATAATCTTCTAATTGACTCTTCATCCAGAGCATCTGAGTACAACATCTAGCAGCAGCAATGTATTCTGCCTCTGTAGTTGATAGTGCTATGGTGGGTTGCTTCTTGTTGTACCATGAGATCAGATGACTTCCAAGAAACTGACAGCTTCCAGAAGTGCTTTTACGTTCAACTCTGTCTCCAGCATAGTCAGCATCACAGAATCCAACTAATGAAAATTCATCAGATCTTCTGTAACACAAACCCATGTTAGCAGTACCTTTCAGATACCTCAGAATCCTCTTAACAGCTGTTAAGTGTGATTCTCTAGGATCTGATTGGAATCTAGCACATAAGCAGACACTAAACAGAATATCTGGTCTGGAAGCAGTCAAGTATAGAAGAGATCCTATCATACCTCTGTAGAGTTTTTGATCTACCTTCTTACTTACCTCTTCCTTACCTAGAGTGCTTGTAGGATGCATTGGGGTTTTTGCCATTTTGCTATCAACCATGTTGAACTTCTTCAGAAGCTCTTTAACATATTTGGTTTGATGTATGTAGGTGCACTCTGGAGTCTGGTTGACTTGGATTCCCAAGAAGAATCTCAGTTCTCCCATCATGCTCATTTCAAATTCTTCCTGCATACAATTAGCAAACTCCTTTCCAAGCGTAATATTTGTTGATCCAAAAATAATGTCATCTACATATATTTGAAAAATTAACAGATCTTTCTTAACAGTTTTACAGAATAAAGTTGTATCCACTTTTCCTCTGATAAAATTTTTCTTCAGAAGGAAGTTGCTCAACCTCTCATACCAAGCTCTGGGAGCTTGTTTTAATCCATAAAGGGATTTCTTTAATTTGAAAACATGATCTGGAAAGTTTTCACTTTCAAAACTAGGAGGTTGGTGGACATATACTTCTTCTTCTATAATACCATTAAGAAAAGCACTTTTAACATCCATCTGATACAGAGTGATGTTATTCTGTGCAGCAAATGAAATAAGAAGACGAATAGATTCTAACCTTGCCACTGGAGCATATGTCTCAGTGTAATCAATACCTTCTTGTTGACTATATCCTTGAGCAACCAGCCTTGCCTTATTCCTTTCTACCTCTCCCTTTTCATTCAGCTTATTCCTGAAGACCCATTTTGTTCCAATGACATTGAATCCTTTAGGTCTAGGAACCAGATCCCAAACTTCATTTCTGGTGAATTGATTCAGCTCTTCTTGCATAGCTATAATCCATTCATTATCTTCCAGAGCCTCATCTACAGATGTTGGTTCTATCATTGACACTAAGCCAAATAAGGAAGATTCAGAAGTTCTGAGAAATGATCTTGTTCTTATAGGATCATCTTTCTTTCCAATTATCACATCTTCTGGATGAGAAGCTTTGATTCTGGAAGAAGATCCTCTGACAGTTGGTCTTTCAGAAATATGCAAGTTGTTTAGTTGGGAGGTCAAAGGTGTAGCATCTGGGGTTGCGTCAGATTCTTTGTTCTTTGCCTTTTCTGCCTCTGAGCCTTCAGAGTCTGTGAGAATCACTTCTCTATCTGCAGAACTTTCAAACTGCTTTGGCTTTTCAGAGCCAAGCTTATCATCAAATCTGACATGAATGGATTCTTCCACAATCTGTGTTTCAGTATTGAATACTCTGTAGCCTTTAGAGCGTTCAGAATAACCAAGCATGAAACATTTCTGTGCTTTGGAATCAAACTTGTTCAGATTATCTTTAGTATTAAGCATATAACAAATACATCCAAAAGGATGAAAATAAGCAATGTTAGGCTTTCTGTTTCTCCACAATTCATAGGGAGTCTTTTTCAAAAGAGGTCTTACAGACACTCTATTCTGAATATAACAAGCTGTGTTAATTGCTTCTGCCCAGAAATATTTTGCCAGATTTGTCTCGTTGATCATGGTTCTGGCCATTTCTTGCAATGTTCTATTTTTCCTCTCTACAACTCCATTTTGTTGTGGAGTTCTAGGGCAGGAGAAATCATGTGCAATGCCTTTTTCAGAAAAATATTTTTCAAAATGTTTATTTTCAAATTCTCCACCATGATCACTTCTGACTTTAATAATTTTACAATCTTTTTCAGTCTGGACTTGATTGCAGAAGTCAAAGAACACAGAATGAGACTCGTCCTTGTGTTTTAGAAACTTTACCCATGTCCATCTGCTGTAGTCATCTACAATGACTAACCCATACTTCTTGCCTCTGATGGATGCAGTTTTCACTGGTCCAAACAGATCAATGTGAAGTAATTCCAATGGTCTGGAGGTAGAAACAACATTTTTTGATTTAAAATGAGATTTTGAAAATTTACCTCTTTGACATGCTTCACACAGAGCATCTGAGTTGAACTTCAACTTAGGAAGTCCTCTGACCAGATTGAGTTTATTAATCTGAGATATACGTCTCATATTAATATGCCCCAATCTTCTATGCCAGACCCATTGCTCATCATTCACAGATAAGAGGCATTTTACGTTTTGAACTTTAAGTTCTGAAAGGTTAATTTTATAAATGTTGTGTTTCCTCTTTCCATTTAATAGGATAGAACCATCCTTTTGACATACAGCTTTGCAACATTTTTGATTAAATATTATATCATAGCCATTGTCACTTAATTGACTTATGGACAATAGATTATGTTTCAATCCTTCAACTAACAGAACATTAGAAATAGAGGGTAGGTTGCCATTACCTATAGTTCCAGAGCCAATGATCTTGCCCTTCTGGTTCCCTCCAAATTTCACGTCCCCTCCAGATCTAAGTTCCAGACTTTGGAACATAGACCTTTCTCCCGTCATGTGTCGTGAGCATCCAGAGTCCAGGTACCATGATTGGTGTCCTGACTTTGCTGCTAAGGACATCTGCAACAGGGATTATTTTGTCTTTAGGTACCCAGATCTTCTTGGGTCCTTTAGGGTTAGTTGCCTTGTAGGTTTGTCTAAACTTTTGTTTTTCAACATAGTTTTTGTTTAGACTTGCCTTAGATCTAAACACATGAGTATTCTTTTCAGAGCTCGTGTGTTTAATATCATTTAAATGACCAAATTTAAAATTAGAGTATAAAGGAGTTATCTTAATGATCAGATCATCTACAGGTATTGGTCTTACATCTTTTTCAAGAGAAGAAGATTGAAATCCAATTCCCTTTCTTTTATTCCTACTAACTCCATAGATCATAGAAGCCATCTTGCTTCTGTCTATGCTTTTAGTGAGGAACTTCTGAAAACTAAAGTCATATTTTTCCAAAATATTTTCAGATGACTTAGCTTCAGAGTCAGATTCTTGTTGGGCAATTTCCAAATCATTTTTGATTTTTAAATTTATTTCTCTCTGCTCAACAAGTTCTGTTTTCAGATTATCAATCTCAGATTCAAGATTGCTTTTCAGCTTCTTGTTCTTGAGTTTGATATTATTGTAGCTTTTCAAAACTTCAGATAACACCTTTATAAGTTCTTCTTTGGTAAGTTTAGACATTACCTCTTCAGCGTCAGAGTCAGAGTCTGACTCAGATTCAGATGATGATTCTTCATTCTGATCTTCTATTCCAGCCATTAAAGCCATGTTGGCACACTCTTCTTCTGCTTCAGATTCAGATTCAGATTCATCTGAATCATCCCAAGTTGCCATAAGAACCTTCTTCTTTTTATCAAACTTTCTCTTGGGTTTCTCCTTGAGAAGTTTGGGGCAATCATTTTTGTAGTGCCCAGGTTCCTTGCATTCATAGCATGTGACCTCTTTCTTTCCAGATCTTCTGTGTCCAGAAGATTCCTTCCTGTGGTTAGCTTTTCTGAAGTTGTTAAACTTCTTTCCCTTGTGCTTCCAGAGCTTGTTGATTCTTCTGGAAAGCATGGACAGTTCATCTTCTTCTTCAGAAGACGATTCTTCAGAACTTTCTTCTTTTACCTGCAAAGCTTTAACAGGTTTGTTAGATTTTAAAGCTATGGATTTACCTTTATCTTTCTTCTGGGGTTCATCTTCCTCCAGCTCTATTTCATGGCTTCTCAAGGAACTGATAAGTTCTTCTAAGGAGATCTTGTTCAGATCTTTTGCCATCTTCAATGCAGTCACCATTGGTCTTCATCTGGTGGGAAGACTTCTGATGATCTTCTTGACATGATCTGACGTTGAGTAGCCCTTATCCAGAACTTTCAGACCAGCAGTAAGAATCTGAAATCTAGAAAACATAGTTTCAACATTTTCAGATTCTTCCATTTTGAATGCCTCATACTTCTGTATGAGCGCCAGCGCCTTGGTCTCTTTAACCTGAGAATTTCCCTCATGAGTCATTTTGAGTGACTCAAACATGTCATGAGCAGTATCTCTGTTTGTAATCTTCTCATACTCAATATGAGAGATTGCATTAAGCAATATAGTTCTGGCTTTGTGGTGATTCTTGAAATCTCTTTTCTGTACTTCAGTCATTGATTTTCTATCAATCTTTTTGCCATCCTCATCAGTAGGATGTTTATATCCATCAATGACCATATCCCAAAGATCAGCATCATACCCAAGGAAAAAACTTTCTATTCTATCTTTCCAATAGTCAAATTTTTCCCCATCAAACATGGGTGGCTTGGTACTGATCCTATCTCCTTCATATTTGTTGTTGCAAGTTGATGTAGATGTATCCATATTGGCAACAAAACAAATATCAAAGTATCTTTGTCACAGGATCTTTAACTGTCACGGTTAAGTGGAGCACACGCAGAACCGGAGCTCTGATGCCAACTGAAGGTGAGAAAATTACTTAGAAGGGGGGGGGGGGTTGAATAAGTAAGACTAAAAATCAAAGATTAGAACACAGATATTTTTATCCTGGTTCGTTGAAAACAACTACTCCAGTCCACCCTCTCAAGAGTGATTTGCCTTTCTCTGTCAAGGACTTAATCCACTATTTAAATCAAACAGATTACAAATAGCAACACCTAAGAACAACTATTCTTAGTCTTCTCAAGAGCAACTGATCCCAACTGGATCCTCTTAAGGAAAACCTTTTACAAGCAATGTAAAGCTTTTACAAGAGTAAGAATGCTTCTAATAAGCTGTTATCACAACTGTGATATTTCTCTTAAGTTAAGAACAATATTAAAGCAAAATAATATAATTAAGAGCTTTGAAAGATTTGCTTTGAGGAGAGATTTTTCTAGAGTTTCGATGCTGAAGAAGATGGAGTGGACTTCTTTATATAGGCACTAAGATCCAAGAAGTCTTGTTACGTTGAAGGCTGTGCAGAAAAGCCTGAAGCCTTTTGTCTTCACATTGGAGGCTGTGCTGAAACAGGCCTGATGCCTTTTGTCTTCACTTGCAGAAAACTTTCCTCAGAATGGAATGCACAGATAAAACCTTTTTGTCTGTGTCCTTGTGTCTAGCACAAAATAGGAAAGAGCTGTTGAGAAAAACCAACGTACATATTTAAATCTTCTTCAAAGTAAGTTCAGCTTTCAACATTAGAATCTGAATCTTCAGAGTCTCCAGACTAAGGATCATCTGGATCTTCAGAGTCTTGAATATTCTTCAGATTGAGCTGAAACAGAGTATGTGCAGCTTGTGTGCTTGAGCGTGTAAATCTCTCAGAGCAGAGTCTTCTATGCTTTAGAGGCTCCTGCTTCAGAATCTTCAAGAGACAGTAGTCAGATTCTTCTGGGAGTAGCGTTCAGATCTTCACTAAGATGCTCTTGAACTTATGATGTCCTTCATAATAACATTGTTCAGATCTTCACTTTGCTTTCTTAAGAAAATTTTCTTTAGCGCCTGTAGCAAACAATCTAGAACACGTTTAGAGTATATAATTCTTGAATACAAACTTTATAAGTGTTATCATCAAAACATAGAGATATAACTAAGACACAATCTGTGCTCTTACAATATCAACACTCCCCCTCAAGCTTGAGCATATAAGTCAAATGCACCAAGCTTGTTACATATATAGTTAGTTCTGGGGCTTCGTAGGGATTTTGTAAACACATCTGCCAATTGATCATTAGAGTTGACAAAGCTTGTGACGATGTCGCCTGACTCGATCTTCTCTCTGACAAAGTGACAGTCTATCTCAATATGTTTGGTCCTCTCATGGAAGACTGGATTTGAAGCAATGTGCAATGCAGCTTGATTATCACAAATAAGTGTCATTGGTCTTGCTTCTTCAATTTGAAGTTCCTTGAGCAACTGTTTTAACCAAATAAGTTCACATGTTGCCATTGCCATGGCCCTATACTCTGCCTCGGCACTTGATCTTGCAACTACATTTTGTTTCTTACTTTTCCAGGAGATAAGGTTTCCTCCAACAAGTACACAATACCCAGAGGTGGATCGTCTATCAATGGGTGACCCTGCCCAATCAGCATCAGAGTATCCAATTATCTGGGTATGTCTTTTATCCTCATACACAAGACCTTTTCCTGGAGCACATTTGATGTATCTCAAAATCCGGATAACAACATCCATGTGTTCCTGACAAGGGGAATTTAAGAACTGACTTACCACACTGACTGCAAAAGAAATGTCCGGATGAGTGACTGTGAGATAATTCAACTTTCCAACCAATCTCCTATATCTTCCTGAGTCAAATAAAGGCTCCCCCTGATTGGGTAGTAGTTTAACACTTGGATCCATAGGAGTATCAGCTGGTTTAGCATTTAACAAACCTGTTTCTTCCAAAATATCCATAGCATATTTCCGCTGAGAAATGACCAGACCATCTTTAGATTGGGCTACTTCAATACCCAAGAAATAGCGGAGTTTACCAAGATCTTTTGTCTGAAATTGTTTCGAGAGATGTTGTTTCAACTGGAGTATTCCCTACTGATCACTACCAGTTATGACAATGTCATCTACATACACAATAAGATAAATACACCCTTGGGGTGAGTGACGATAAAAAACAGAATGGTCAGCTTTACTACGGGTCATACCAAACTGTTGTACTACAGTGCTGAATTTGCCAAACCAAGCTCTCGGAGATTGCTTAAGACCATAAAGAGATCTGTGTAGCCTACAAACCATATTCGATGACTCCCCCTGAGCAACAAACCCAGGTGGTTGCTCCATATATACTTCCTCTTCAAGATCACCATGTAAGAATGCATTTTTGATGTCAAGTTGATGAAGAGACCAATGTCGAATGGCTGCAATGGCTAGAAGAAGTCTAACAGATGCCATCTTGGCTACAGGCGAGAAGGTATCACTGTCAGGATTAATATTATTGTGATTAACATTTCCTTAGAAAATTTCTAGAGGGGTTTGCAACTATGTGTGTGGTTTTGGCTAAGATTGACAAATCCAACAGAAAAAAAGGAGACTCTTCTCTCTATAATTACTTTGGGTATAGCTGTGCAAAATCCTACAAACAAAGTTAAAGTTTTTCTCATCTTCAGATAGACAAAGACTCAAGATACCGATAGGTTTGAGTAAATATCACTACAGAATAAAGACTTGGAGTTGGATGATTTTAAGAGGAATTCGAGTAAAGATTTTGCAAGAATTTAGTGTCTGTTATAGTCTACAAGTCAATGAGGATTCATATCAAATATTTTTATTTTTAGAATTATTCGAATTGTGATTATAAAAAACAATGTTGTATTATTTGTCAAAATCATAGTGGAAGAATAAAAAAATTCAATGGACAACCATTAGAGAGTGGATAACGCATTGCAAGGGTGAATTGCTGAACCACTATACATATGATGTACCATTTTCTTCTTCTTCTTCTTCTTCTTCTTCTTCTTCTTCTCTCTCTCTCTCTCTCTCTATCTCTCTCTCTATATATATATATATATTTATATGTATGTATATATATATATATATATATAAATATATATATATATATATATATATATATATATATATATATATATATATATATATATATATATATATATATATATATATATATATATATATATATATATATATATATATATATATATATATATATATAGATAGAGAGAGAGAGAGAGAGAGAGAGAGAACACACACACACGCACACACGCACGCACGCGCGCGCGCACACACACACACACACACATATCTGTGTGTGTCTATATATATATATATATATATATATATATATATATATATATATAGACACATATATATATATATATATATATATATATATATATATATATATATATATATATATATATATATATATATATATATATATATATATATATATATATATATATATATATATATATATATATATATATATATATATATATATATATATATATATATATATATATATATATATATATATATATATATATATATATATATATATATATATGATGATGATGATGATGATTATGCTTTCAATTTATTGTTTGAACAATTTGTGTGTTTGTTTTAAAGTGTTTGTATCTAAGAGTAAGGAATTCAAGAGACAAGTGGAATTTTGGACATGTTGACTAAATACATGAGCGTTTCCAAGTTCCAAAAACAATTAAGTATTTTAAGGACCTAATGCATGTGTGAGCATGAGATATGTATATATTGATTGAAATTCAAGCAGGTATAACAAATACACAAATGGTATAAGCTGAATAAGGAAGCTCGGGTGTGCGCTTAGCACACATTGGTGTTCACTGGTAGCTAAGTAACCTAGTTATTCGTTTAGTGAGCCAAGTGCACACTGGTGGCTAAGCAAAGTCTTTATGGATAAAAGATATTTTGTGCAACTCCATCCCTATTCTAATGACTCGAGGACAAGCCAAATTTCTCTACAAGGGGTGGAATGCAAGGAATGCCAAAAATGAAGCCTACATAATACATGTGATGTTTAAAATTTTTTTATGATTAAGTGTTTCTTGTCAAAGGATCACACTATTTTTATTTTTGAAAATTGTTTGTCTGCAGATTATTCAAATGACCTGAAAAATCAAATGCTTAAGAAATACAATGTCAAAGTTGGTGAAAAAAGTTAAGAAAAATGGCCTAGTAAATTTTTTTTCTTTTAAATAATTAATTCATAGTTTATGTTTGGTTATATATGAATTATAACATAGCCATGAACTGATTGCTTTCAAAAAGTTTGATTTTTCAAATGTCTAATGATAACATGTGCATAAAAGTAAATAATCATATAAGCCTAACCATGTGAGATGTATGCAACCTTATGCTTTACATATATACTAAAAGCAGACACGCATAATAACTATGTGTATGTTGCATCATTCTTACTATTACTTGGTATATTTGAAGTCATGAATATGATCAAGAAATATTTGGTTATTAAGTGAAATAACTACTTGACCAAAAAGCCTATTTTGTGAGGTTCTGATCCCTTAACAATCCATTTGAGTCTAGAAAATTAATTTTTTTCTTTCATCATTAAAACTTTTAGTCAATTCTAAAAATAAAAATAAATGTTCACCACCGGGTTAAGTATTGGAGAGCACAAGGGTATGAAGAATACTAAAGTTGGGGTAAAAAAGAAAAAGATTTTGAAAAATAAAGTAGCAATTGGGGAAAAGAAATAAAAGAGTATGTTTTGAGAAAACAAAAACAAAAACAAAATGTTAAAGTATGCAAAAGAAAGTCACTAAAAGAAAGTGTTGTAAAATGGAAAGAAAAAGAAAATTGACAATTTTAAAAAACAAAATGATACACATAAAATTTTCTCTCTCTTATCTTTAGACTTTTTGAATCTAAAGAAAACCCAATTATTTTTGTAGCTCAACCACGTTACAATCAAAAGAAAGACTTAAAGATCCATGATTGATGATTATCTTAAGATATTGCTCAGATGAACTGCAAAATATTTTTATAGATTACACTACTAAAAAATTCGCGTTTAGTGATTAAATTTAGGTTGGAAAAGTGTTAGTCTATAACCTTTAAAGACGAATTTAGTGACCGAAAATTGTGGCTGATTTTTAAAAACTTAAAATAAAATAAAAGTTTTGTCTCTAGCAATAAAAGTTTTTTTATGAATTAATTTATATAAAAACAATTATTTGAGACTGAAATTATTATCACAAAATATCAGTCACTAATTGGGTGACTAACTTTATTTAAGGACCGATTTAATGACTTTTAAAATTTTACTAACATGATGTCTAATTTTGGTGGCTAATTCGGTCATTAGAGTGACCGAAAATTTTCAATCACTAAAAGTAAATTTTCTAGTAGTGTTATCCTGTATAATTTATGTAGCCCAACTACATTACAACTAAAAGAAAGACCTTAATGATTCATGACTAATAATTTTCTTGTTAATACAAATGATTACATTTGGGTTTGCTATTGGATCCGACATTTTATGTTTGAGATTGGGGTACTAGAGAACATGCTTAACAAATATAAAAATAAAAAAGTTAAAATTGACTTCTTAAAAAAAATAAAGAAAGAAAGAACCAAAAATAAGTTATTCTCTAGTACTCTTGAATAAGAAATTGTATTATTTAATAATGATTGTTAATAAAGGACAACAAGGAAAAAATGGATGTATTTAACTCCAAATTTAACCCTACTATTAAAAAAACATCTCACATTGACATACGCCCTATTATAACTCAGAAAGAGCTAAAAAGTGTGTGTATTTGATCATTGACTTTGATTGATGTTTAGAAAATTTTGAAACTTTTGGTAAAATGATTGTTGTGTGTTGATTAAGTGATTACCATATTAGTTCACTTGAGTAAAAATGTGCAAAAGAGAAAATTTGAGTATATCGTGAAGTTAGAAGAAGTCATTGGATTTTTCTAAATTGAAACAAAAAGAAAGTGACATTTGAGTCAGATATGTGTGGTCATCATTGGTTGGGTAAGCATGTTATTTTACTATTAAAAGTTTTATTTTGCAAGCATGTTCCTAGAAGACTTGTAACACTTCAAGTGTGAGATTTTGATGACTGTCCATCATCATGAATTCTTATAAGTAGTTTTAACTATTTTTAGTAGTGTTTAGTCAAGAATTATATGGTTTTAAGTTAAATTTTGCCAATATTTGAGACTAAGACAAAAGCTCGAAAAAGCAGAGAAAAAAAGAATTTTGAATAGCTAAAAAAAGGCGCATCCCTGGAAAAATTGTTGGGCGATTTTCATCGATCATTGTATGATTGTGTTTGTATCGCATGTCAATTTAGACAAAAATTGATGGTCGATCTCTTTTACTTGTTATGAGATTTAAATAGGAAAATTTTGGAAATTTCTTTTAATAGTTGGGCGATTATGATGCGGTTTGAATCCATACAACAGAAAAACTGTGTTGGAATAAAATTGGTTAATACCATATCACTTGGATTTTGATGATAACAAAATATTTAAAGAACAATTTGTTATTCTAACATATCTTCAAGTATGCAGAATTATAAAAATAAGAACAAATGAAGAGAAGCTTGAAGATTCTGAATCTGAAGTTCAAACTCTACCTCTAAAGATCACTTCTGAAGACTCTGGCTCTGATGAAAGATCTAAACTCTAAAGAAAGTCAGCCTCTAGTAACCCATACTTTGAAGTTTCAGAAGTCAAGAAGCAGATCTTAAAGACATCAACCTCTGAAGAGTGATGTCTGAAGAAAGTCAACCTCTGAAGGATCAGAAAATGAACTCTCTTCAATCGAGAAAAATCTGATAAACTCAGAGACCTCTTGTTCACGTGAAGGCTTAAGGAAAAATCTCTTCTTAGTTGTCTGAGCTTCAATGGATAATTCTTCTTGTATAAAGATGTTTTCTTGACGTGGCCAATCAAGTACAAAGCTTATCCAACTTTTTGGTGAAAGTCTTCTAACGTCTCTTTTCCTTCTCTATATATAAGGAGCAGAAAGATTTAAAGAAGAAGAATAATACACTACAATACAAGACTCTAAATTTTGACATTTCAAAGAGAAACCACTCTGTCAAATTTGTTTGACTTGGAGCCTCTTAACACTTTGTATATTTTAGAAGTTCTTAAATCATAGAGTCTTTCTAAATTGTATTCTGTATACACTTTTGATTGTATATTATGTGTAGTTGTTATTCAAATATCTTAATAGTTTTTATAGAGTTATAAGTCTCTTACTTTAGTGCTTGAGAATTTGAATTCTCTTCCTTGTGTATCTGAGCATATAAGTTTCTTACTTGAGGATTTAAGCATTGAAAGTCTCTTGCTTGTGTGATTGAGCATAAAAGTCTCTTACTTGTGAGTTTGAGCATTAAAAGTCTCTTGTTTAGTGCATGAGCATTTATAATCAGTTTAATTATAATAAAAAAAATTTAAAAATACAAATGGACTGAACTACTTTCAAATATATAACTAAAATAAATCAACGATAGTAAAACGAACGAATCACATATCAAAAATTTTGAAACGGATTTAAGTTGTTGCTTGCATATAACATTTGTAGATGCTTCTATTTATACCTAAGAAAAGTTTCCCTCACCTATTTTTCCCTATCTTCTACAACTCTTCTTTACTCTCTGAAATGAGTCTCAATATTCTGCATGCTTACAATCCTCTTGTATATGTTAAGAGTAGCTTGTGTTGACAATATTCTTTCAAGAACAGTCAGGTACACTTTCATCTTTTGAGATAGAAACTTTTGTTTGCAAAATAGTATTTTCTCTTACTCGTTTACAAAGTTACTTAAGGCTTTCTTCAGAGTTTCAGAATATATATTGAAGTATCAGAAACATCATTGTTAGTTTCAAATCAAAATCCAATGAGGATCTGTTAAATTGTTACATCCTAAATTCTAACTTGGTAATTTGTTTTATCACCAAGCCTTATCCTACAATGTTGGGCCAACTACATGGATAAAAAAATATCTTTGGGCTTTATCAAAACCAATTTTTCAATAAAATCATTTAGGGCAGAGTTTTATGGCATTCACTTTAATGGTTCACCCATTTTCTTAGGTTTTCTTTGCAAGTCATAACAGAAGGTCTTATGTCTTTCACTCTGTTGGGTCACTTTGCTTATCATGACTTTTAAATGCTCTTTGGTGTATGTAGGCAGATGTTATAATGACTTTGCTTGGGTCAAATGGAGGATCTTGGTCCACGACATTCTCGCCGAAATCTACTGCAAAGTTGGTTAATGATAGTAATTTATACAGTGGTGAAAATTATAATAATCTTTTTCTCACCCACCCCAAGTCAATAATGAAACCGATAATCCAAGTGAAGATGATGTTAATGAATCAGATGAACACATTAGTAGTGAATTTTGATTTGGATTGTTTTGTCTTGTTAACTGATTTGAAATTTGCATTGTTTTTTCTTGTTAACTAATTTGAAATTTCCATTGTTTTTTCTTGTTAACTAATTTGAAATTTGCATTGTTTTTTCTTATTAATTTGGTTGGAAAAGTGATTATTAGTAACTTAATTGTCGCTTTTAGTAATGTAACTTTAGAAGTACTTGTTATTGACTTTATAATAATGTTTGGTTGCTTTAAAAATTTGAATGTGATTGCATTGTCTTATTCAAATTAGATTTTTATTTTTATATTATTGTTACTTTGATATTTAAAAATTATTATGATATTTTAAATATGAATTAAACACAACTAATAATAAAAATTAAAAACTTGAAATAGAAATTACTCACGAATTTACCTACGGATTATAAATTGGTGCAACATTTCCTGCAACTATTTCAATAACCTGCGGTATTTTTTGCGAGTTTATCTACTTTACCTGCAAAAATTTTTGATGATATTTTTCTGCGACTTTATCTGATAAATTAATTACCACAAAAGTTTTTGTTGGGAATAGAAAATAGCTGGTAATATGTTTCCTGCAAAAATGTTGTCAAATTCCGCAGGTAAACCCGCAGAAAAACAGTGTAAATTCACCATTTATTAGTGCCTCCATATTTTAACTTTATTTTAAAATTTAATCTTATCCTTTAAATTCTCTAATTTTATAATCTCATTTGTCTCGAATTCACAATTTTAATTTTCATTTAAATAGATCAATTTCTTTTAGCATCTTTTAACATAAAACACACTAGCAATATTTTTTTCTCGCTTCCCTCAATAAAACGAAGAAAACAACTGATATTATAAAAAAGATAAATCAAATACTAAATTTATAATATTTTTATATTATAATTTTCATAGTTAAATTTTAATATTATATTATAAAATTGATATTTCTATATACTCCATCAAAAAACATCTCTCAAGCAAAAAGTAAGATAAAGTATATTACGTGAAAGAATAATATCTGTTTGATTTTTTAATTGACTATCATTTTTTGATTTTCTTTCTTAATTATCCATTTCATAAAACTCTTCATTCTCATTTTAATAGTCATTGAAATTATAAATAATACACCCTATAATATGACAATACATGAAAATTAGAAACAGAAAATAAATTAAATAATAAATATTATATAACAAAAATGAAAAACAAAAGGAATGAAGTAAGAATGATAGGATTTAATATTTTATATACTTTATTATTTAAAAATAATTATATTTAATTGAGTTACATTTTAGTAATCTTTGAAACCTAGGTTCGATAGAACTTTTGGACATTTTATTAGAGTTCTTGTAGATTTAGATCTTTCATCTCCAACTCCTTACAACGCTCTTGATGAAAGAAAAGACTTTACCTTCTTTGTTAATATTGATTATGAAAATTTATCTCTTTTTTTACTTATTACTATTACTAGAAATATAGGAATTACCTGCGGATTTTTCTATGTAAATTTATCCGCAGATGTTTCCGTGGTTTTATCAGCGAATTTATATTGTGAAGCATTATTTTCTACGAAAACTGAGGTAGCAGCAAAGTTCGCAAAAATTCCTGAGACTTTACCTGCGATTTTGGATTTATAATAATTTATCCTACAATATTTCTTGCGACATTTTCCTACGACTTTACCTATTAAATTAATTACCCACAAAGGTTTTAGCTGGGAACATAAAATAACAGGAAGAATCGCAGGCAACATGTTTCCTGTCCGCGTGTACAACTTTATTAGACATGTGGTGAAGAATTGTAGAAAACTGAATCCTAAGTTGTAGATGGAAATTAAGGTTGATAAAAAGAAGAAAACTCAAAAATATGTGAAAATTAGTGATGGTAACTTGGTCCAACTTGAAATTTTGAAGTAGGTTAAAGGTGCATAAAAGAACCAGTTGTTGATATGGTTGTGGCAAAAGGAAAGAAACAAGTTGCTTTTGAAAGGGATCCTGAAACTCGTGGTGTGACCAAAATGTTGGTGCAAAGATAGAATAAATGATGAAATAGGGAAATATACTATTAAAGAGAATGACGGCTACAAAACATGATATTTGGTTACAATGATTGTCACCCTATTTATAAGCTAAAACTAGGGTTACTAGAATAAGATAAATACTAAAATACCCTCTAACAAACTTATGGGCTTAAGAAAGTAATATAATAAAATATGAATTATTACTAATACCATCCCTTAATTCATATTCCATCAAAACTTGTAACACCAATTCCATCCCTTAATCTGAGAAATTGATCAGTCTTGATAGCTTTCGTCAGAACATCTGCCAACTGCTTCTGAGTGCTGCAGTGTACAACTTCTAACACTCCACTCTGAACTTGATGTCTCAGAAAATGATACTTGGTCTCAATATGCTTGCTTCTCCCATGCATCACTAGGTTTCTGGCAAGGTTGATTGTAGACTTGTTGTCAATCATCAACTTCAGAGGTTTGCTTACTTTAATCTTCAGATCCTGCAACAGATTCAGAATAGCTTGGCATGCAGTAACAACACCTGCAATGTATTCAGCTTCACAGGTTGATAACGCCACAACAGGTTGCTTCTTGGAACACCAAGAAATAGGACCTCCCAGAAATTTGAACAAGTACCCAGAGGTACTTTTTCTGTCAACTCTGTCTCCACACCAATCAGAGTCTGAATAACTCAGAAGTTCTGATTCATCCTTTCTTCCAGAGGGAAATAACACTCCATACTTCAGAGTTCCCTTGATATACCTCAGAATCCTGACAGCAGCTTGATAATGGGACCACTTAGGTTTAATCATGAACCTACTAACCATCCCAACAGAATAGCAAATATCAGGTCTGGTATTGCACAGATACCTCAGAGAACCAACCAACTGTTTGAAGGTTGTAGCATCCACATCTTCTCCATCAGAGTCAGAATCCAGTTTCTGATTTGTATCTGAAGGTGTGACAGTAGTCTTACAATTCTTCAGTTCAAACCTCTTCAGAAGTTCTAATTCATACTTGAGTTGATGCAAAATGATACCTTTCTCAGAATATTTGAACTCCATCCCTAGAAAGTATGTCATTTTGCCTAGATCAGTCATTTCAAATTCATTCATCAGAACTTTCTTGAACTTGGCTATCTCCTGTTCAGAACTTCCAGTCAATAGTATATCTTCAACATATAAACATACCAGAGTCATATTGCCTTCAGAAGTATGCTGAACATAGACACCGTACTCCATCTCACATTTCTGAAAGCCTTGCTTCTTGAAAAATGAATCAATCCTCTGATTCCAAGCTCTGGGCGCTTGTTTCAGTCCATATAGAGCTTTGTATAATTTGTACACCATCCCTTCCTGATTCTTTTTCACAAATCCAGGGGGTTGTGACACATAAACTTCTTCTTCTAATGGACCATTCAGAAATGCAGATTTTACATCTAAATGCATCAGAGGCCAATTCCTGTTAGCAGCTATTGCAATCACCATTCTGATTGTTTCATGTCTTGCTATAGGTGCAAACACTTCAGAATAATCCAGCCCAGGTTTCTGTAGAAATCCTCTGGCTACCAACCTTGCTTTATGTTTGCCAATTGAACCATCTGGCTTTAACTTCTGCTTGAAAACCCATCTGACGCTGATGGCTTTCTTGTCTTTTGGAAGTTCTGTCAGCTTCCAAGTCTTGTTTCTCTCTATAGCATCAAGTTCTTCTTTCATGGCCTTTAGCCAAAGATTCTGCTTAAGAGCCTCTTCTGTACTTATGGGTTCAGAATCTACCATCATGGCACACTGAATAATTTCTCCTTCAGAGTCTACTTCAGTGTCTTGCAGCATGTCAAATTCTGCATATCTTCTGGGAACGTTTCTTATTCTTTGTGGTCTCTGAACTTGTTCAGAGTCTTGAGCTTCAGAGTTTCTAGCTTCAGATGATTGACCTCCAGAGCTTTGACCGTCTTCAGAGTCTGGCATATTTCCAGAGTCTGAATTGCCACCAAGATCTGGATTGCCATCAGAGTCTGAATCATCAGAGTCTGGGTCATCTGGGTCACCTTCATCTTCTGAGTCTTCTTCAGAGTTTGAATCAGTATCAGAGTCAGAGTCAATATCAGGGTTTACTTCAACTTCAGAAATTCTTAACTCTGGCCTTTCTTCAGAGTTTCTAACATCAGAATCAGATTGAGACTTATCCCAATTCCAAACTTCTGATTCCTTCACAATCACATCTCTGCTGAATTCAATTTTATTGGTTTCTGGACAATAGAGCTTGTAAGCACCAGTACTGTGGTACCCTATCAGAATCATCACTTTGCTTCTATCATCCAGCTTCTGTCTTCAGGCTTCTGGAACATGTTTATAGCAAACAGAACCAAACACCTTTAGATGACTAACACTTTTCTTATCTCCAGTCCACTTCTGTATTGGAACTATTTCCTTCAACTTCTTCGTAGGACATCTGTTGAGTACATACGTTGCAGTGGCAACAGCTTCTCCCCAGAGCTTCTGAGGAAGCTTCTTCTCCTTTAGCATGCTTCTCACCATATCAAGCAGAGTGCGGTTTCTTCTTTCAGCAAGACCATTGTGTTGAGGGGTATAGGGAGCAGTAACCTCATGCTCAATTCCATTCTCCTCACAGAACTTCTGGAACTCTTTGGAGTTATACTCACCTCCACCATCAGTTCTAAGAATCTTCAACTTCTGACCACTCTGATTCTCAGCCTTCATTCTGAACTTCTTGAATTCATCAAACACCTCGTGTTTGAACTTAATAAGGGATACCTATGTCATTCTTGTGAATTCATCAACAAACAACACAAAGTATTTATTCCCTCCAATTGATGCTACTGGAAATGGACCACACACATCAGAGTGTACAACTCCCAAGGCATGTTTTGCTCTTGGAGCAACTTCTGATGCAAATGGCAATCTTGGTTGTTTTCCTTCCATGCAAACTTTGCATGACTTTTCAGGCTTCTTAATTGCAGGAATTCCATGTACCAATTTCTTTGAATTCAGATGTTGTAAGCTTCTGAAATTCAAATGACCAAATCTTTTGTGCCACAACTCACTCTCCTTCTCAGTACTTGTTGCACTAAGACACTCTGAGTCTGCAGTTCTGACATTCACCTTGAATGTTCTATTCCTTCCCTGTTCTGACTCCATAATCAACTTCTGATTACATTCATACAGCTTCAGAAGATTGTCCTTCATGGTAACTGAGAAACCTTTCTCAATTAATTGTCCCACACTCATCAAATTGCTTCTGATGCCAGGTACATACCACACATTCTGAATCAATGCTATTTTCCCATTGTTCAGAGTCACTCTGACATTTCCCATACCTTCTGCATTAAGATATTTGTCATCAGCACATCTGATCTTTGTTCTCTTTTCAGAGTCAAAGTCAACCAGCCATTTCTTGTTTCCAGTAAGATGATTTGAATAGCCAGTGTCCATATACCACCAGTCTGTCAGATCCACATTATCAGATTCAGAGGCCATTAACAACACAGATTCGTCATCAGAGCCTCTGGCTATATTTGCTTCTTCTGATTTCTTCTCCTTGTTTGACCAACAATCTCTAGCAAAATGGCCAAACTTCTTACAACAGTAACATTGTATTTTTCTTTTGTCATACTTCTCTTTTCCCCTCTGAGCATTCTTTTGTCTATCAGAGGTTGAGCTTTCTGACTTCTGACCACCTGATAACACGAAATCATATAGATATTTTCATGCATAATTCAACTAAAGTCTAACCGTTTTCGATCCGATTTCGGGTTATTTCCATGTATTTGTCTGATGTTTTTACAGGTATTCAACGATCACGTCTAAACAAGGCAACATGAAGAAAAGAAGCAATCCCAGATGAAATATGGACGAAAAAGGAGTGAAAACACAATGAAAAGCGCAGCAGACAGTTTTTGCTGATGTGACGACCGTCACAGATGCATGACGACCGTCACACGGGTGACGACCGTCACACCTTGTGACGACCGTCATGCAGGCAAAAATGCCCCACTCAGATTACACGTCAAAAGAGCAGTTCCAATTCCCATTAAATGGTCCACTACTCCCTAAATTATCTGCCTCAAGGTCCATCATCCTCAGAGGTAACCGTTGGGATTCCACTTCTATAAAAAGGGAAGCAGGGGACTTCAAAAAGGAGAGATGCATTCATACCACGAAGTGCTGCCAAATTTAATTTCCAGAGCAAATTTACTTTCCAGTTTTTATTTGTATCCATTTCTCCAGTTTTTATTTGTATTCCTTTCC
This sequence comes from Lathyrus sativus, assembly GCA_963859935.3. Classification (NCBI taxonomy): domain Eukaryota; kingdom Viridiplantae; phylum Streptophyta; class Magnoliopsida; order Fabales; family Fabaceae; genus Lathyrus; species Lathyrus sativus. The sequence continues at coordinate 832,224,414 of OZ012735.1, forward strand.
TTTATTTCCCTGCCATTTCCTCATTCCCATTTCCGCTCTTCTGTAATACTTACTGCATTGTACGATCAAATTGGAACTAAAGACAGAATCCTGCCAACATCTGTGGAGGGTCTGCCCAAAGGCCAATTGGCATTATTTACAGGTTTTCATTTTGATCGACTTCTGTTTTCATTATAATGCAATTTATTATTTATTATTATTATTTATGTTTTGTTTTTCCAAATTCCATGTCTAGCTAAACTTAGGTAATCGATATGTAGTAGTAGTTCGAATGGGATTTGATAACTCTTGTTTGAAAACTTTCTTTTCACAAAAATAACTTATGGTCTAAGTGTTTAAAATTGATTCACTGAATGAACTTCGTCGCGAAAGCGAGAACTTATTTAAAAGTAGTTTTGCCACGAAAGTGGGAAATTAATTAAGATACGAACCAACAAGCGAGAGCTGCAGTAAGGTCAGATAGTAAACACTAGGCATTTGTTTTAATAACAGCGAAAGCACTTTAAAACGAATTAGAACTTAGAGATTTCCAAAAAATAGTTTTAACCCCGAACGGGATACGAAAGTGTACGTTTGGCCCTTAGGATTATGATTAGCGTCAATAACCATTGTGAGACGAGAGTCTTCAAATCTCCATTTTCTGCTTAAATAAACTGTGAAAACTATTTCATACACCAGTAACTTATCAAATCCCTGAAGAACATAATTACTACGTATCGATTCAATTAATTAAAATCTAAATAGTAATCTTAGTTCCCTCTTTTAGTGACAATCTTATCCCCTTAAAACATATTCTACCTAGCTAAACACAGTAACTCCCGAGAACACTAGTTTGATTACGAGTCCCTGTGGGATCGATATCTTTTATTACTACGCGATAGACTGTGCACTTGCAGTTAGTTGTATTTAGACATAGAAAGTCGCGACCAAGTTTTTGGCGCCGTTGCCGGAGACCCGTTTAGTCAATAGTGTAACCTTCTGTTACGCCGTATAGACTAGGTAAACAATTTTCATTTTTCCTTTACTAGTGCTGTCGATTGTATGCCAAGTGATCGCCCACAAAGCGATATCTTGAAACCTTCAGTCGCAGAACTAGAACGCTTCTTACATCTAAGAAGCCGAATCATTGAGTACTAACTCAAACATAACATTCCCGATCCTCTCACTCCCATTCCCAAATTCGAAGAAGAACCGACGATGGCTGAAGGACCTCCGAACAAACCGCTGAAGGCATACGCTACACCATCTCAGATGGAGCCTAGAAGTAGCATTGCTGCCCCAGCTATTACCCGAAATGATTTTGAGCTGAAACCATCACTGCTGTCGGCTGTACAACAAAACCAATTCTCAGGAAACGCAACTGAGGATCCGAACGAACATCTAACGAAGTTTGTACAATACGCAGACACAGTGAAAGCAAATGGAGTAACTCCAGACGCGATAAGACTTCGTCTTTTCCCATTCTCTCTTAGAGACAGAGCGTGGACATGGTTACAATCGTTACCATCCAACTCCGTTACGACGTGGGAGCAATTGAAGAACGTCTTCTTGGCGAGATATTTTCCACCAAGCAAAACTGCTATGCTTAGAGCTCAAATCAACGGATTTCGACAGAAAGATACTGAATCTCTCTACGAAGCATGGGAACGATTCAAAGATATGATGAGAACATGTCCTCACCACGGTCTAGAAGACTGGGTGACAATCCATACTTTCTATAATGGGCTTCTATACAATACTAGATTGACAATAGACGCTGCCGCGGGCGGTGCACTTATGGATAAGCCATATGATGAAGCCTATCAGTTAATAGAAAATATGTCACAAAACCATTGCCAATGGGGAGGTGAACGCACTCCAAATGAGAAAATCACAGCGAAAGGTGGGATGTACGAAATTAGCAGCCTTGAAAAATTCAATGCTAAAGTAGATGCTCTAGCACAAAATATCGATAGTCTGACCGTTAGCCCCACTGCAACTGTCGCTGCAGTAACTCCAAATTGCGAGTTATGCGGAAGCACCACTCATAATGCACCCGAATGCCCATTGCTAGCCGGAATCCCGCCAGACCAGGTAAATTATGCTCAAGGAAATCCCTACGCAAATACCTACAACCCAGGTTGGCGAAATCATCCAAACTTTTCTTACAAAAGCGAAAATGCATTGCAAATGCCTACTGCTCCGCAAGGATATCAAAAACCAGTTGCTCAGAATGCACCTAGGAAATCGAACCTCGAATTGATGATGGAAAAGTTCATAGCTACTCAAGCTCAAACGAACAAAGAGTTCCTGAATCAAAACATACACACTAGCGAGCAAATTAAACAATTGACAGGAAAAGTAGATGCTTTAGCCACCCACAACAAAATGTTAGAAACTCAGATATCACAAGTGGCCCAACAACAAGCATCTGCTGCCGCACCTGCAGGCACATTTCCTGGACAACCCGAACAGAATCCCAAAGGCCAAGCAAATGCTGTGATACTAAGAAGTGGAAAAGAATTGGACGAACCAATCGATCCGAGGACCGAAAACTCAGCCATGCAACAGAAACCAACTGAACAAGTAGAAAAGGAATCTGAGTTAGAGAAGAAGGAGGACAACGAGAAGGAGGATACCGCAAGTGAAAGAACTCAAACACCTCCAGCACCATATAAACCACCTATTCCTTATCCGCAAAGACTAATAAACTCTAAAACTTCAGGACAGTTTAAGAAATTTGTAGAGCTCCTTAAAACGCTGAATATTACTATTCCTTTTACAGAAGCGATAACTCAAATGCCGTCATACGCCAAATTTCTCAAAGAGATCCTGTCGAATAAGAGAAAGATCGAGGATAACGAAACAGTTACACTTACGGCAGAGTGTAGCGCTATTATTCAGAACCGCATGCCTCCTAAATTAAAAGACCCAGGTAGTTTCTCCATACCCTGCGTCATAGGAAAGTTCGTAATAGACAAAGCTCTATGCGATTTAGGAGTCAGTATCAGTGTTATGCCCTTATCTATATGCAAAAAGCTGAATATGGGAGACCTCAGGCCAACCAAAATGTTCGTACAATTAGCTGATAGATCAGTAAAATACCCAGTCGGAATACTGGAAAACGTTCCAGTACGCATATGACAATTCTACATCCCAACCGACTTCATAATCATGGACATCAAGGAGGAAACTGTAACCCCAATTATCCTAGGAAGACCGTTCCTAGCTACAGCCGGAGCGATTATAGACGTGAAGAAAGGAAGGCTAACATTCGAAGTAGGAGAAGAAAAGATAGAGTTCATTCTCACCAAGTTCTTACAAGCACCAGCAATAGACGATACCTGCTATTTAGTAGACGAAATTGACGAATGCATAAGAGAACTTGAAAATGAAGAGACCACGTATTCAGAAATAATAAAGATTCAAATACCCGACATTTCTGAAGACGACAATTGGCGTAAACCGTATAAAGACGACAACCTAAGCGAAAGCTTAGCACTGACACCAAATCATATGCCAGGTCCGAAGAGCCCATCTTTAGAACTTAAAACTCTACCTAAAAACCTCAGATATGAATTTCAAGACGATGAACTAAAAAGACCAGTGATAGTCAACGCCGACTTAGGACAACCAGAAACCGAAAAATTATTAGAAGTCCTAAAGAAGTATCCCACCGCGTTAGGCTACAACATAAGCGATTTAAAAGGGATAAGCCCTTTGATCTGTATGCATCGAATTACAATAGAGGAAGACTCTAAAACCTCTCGAGAGCATCAGAGAAGACTAAACCTCATCCTGAGCACTGTAGTCAGAGATGAAGTGAAGAAATTACTAGATGCAGGAATCATCTATCCGATCTCCGATAGTGAATGGGTTAGCCCAGTTCATGTCGTACCGAAGAAAGGAGGAGTCACAGTAGTGAAAAACGAAAAAGGAGAATCGATAACAAAAAGAGTCGTGACTGGAAGCAGGATGTGTATTGATTATAGGAAGCTTAACAAGGCTACACGCAAAGATCACTTCCCGTTACCCTTCATAGACCAAATGTTGGAAAGACCAGCCAAACATTCATATTTCTGCTATCTGGATGGTTACTCAGGATTCTTCCAAATTCCCATCCATCCTGATGACCAAGAAAAGACTACATTCACCTGTCCTTACGGTACTTTTGCTTACCGTCGAATGCCGTTCGGACTCTGTAACGCTCCAGCAACCTTCCAAAGATGCATGATGGCAATCTTCGCAGATTTCATAGACGACATTATGGAAGTGTTTATGGACGATTTCTCGGTATGTGGACAAAGTTTCGAAGGATGCTTACAAAACTTAGAAATGGTACTAGAACGCTGCGTAAAAGTAAACCTCGTCCTAAATTGGGAGAAATGCCATTTTATGGTCCGACAAGGAATAGTTCTAGGACATGTCATATCAGATAGAGGGATCGAGGTAGACAAAGCTAAAATAGAGATTATAAAAGATCTCCAACCTCCAAAATTCGTACGAGAAATACGGAGTTTTCTAGGACATGCCGGTTTCTACAGAAGATTTATAAAAGATTTCTCGAAAATCACAAAACCTCTGACTGGCCTGTTAATGAAAGATGCTGAGTTCGTCTTTGACGACGACTGTTTAAAAGCATTCGAAACATTGAAATCAGCCCTTATCACCGCACCAATCATGCAACCACCAGATTGGAGACTACCGTTCGAAATCATGTGCGACGCGAGTGATTACGCTGTAGGCGCAGTTCTAGGACAAAGGAAGGACAAGAAACTCCATGCTATCTACTATGCCAGTAGAACCTTAGATCCTGCCCAAATGAACTACGCTACCACAGAAAAGGAACTTCTAGCAGTTATATTTGCGCTTGACAAATTCCGTTCCTACTTAGTAGGAGCAAAAATTATAATATACACAGACCACGCTGCCATAAGGTACCTAATAAGCAAAAAGGATGCCAAACCAAGATTATTGAGATGGATCCTGTTATTACAAGAGTTTGACTTAGAAATCAAAGATAAGAAAGGAACCGAGAAAGTTGTTGCATATCACTTATCCCGAATAGAAGGCATCAGACACGAACCAGTACCGATAAATGACGATTTCCCGTACGAACGTCTGATAGCCAAATTAGAAAGTGACACACCCAATGCAATCTCGGAAGATCCAGAATTCGAAAAAGCCGTAGAAGCCGTCTATGCCCAAGTCACATTACCTTGGTATGCTGACATCGTTAATTACCTCGCTGCGGGCGTGCTTCCACCAGATCTTACTTATCAGCAAAAGAAGAAATTCTTCCACGATCTGAAACACTATTATTGGGACGAACCTCTACTCTTCAAGAGAGGGGCCGACAACATATATCGTCGTTGTGTCCTAGAGGAAGAAATAGAAAATATTATTTCCCAATGCCACTCAGCACCATACGGTGGTCATGCTAGTACGTCCAAGACGTGCGCTAAGATTCTCCAAGCCGGCCTATTCTGGCCTAATCTCTGGAAAGACGTTCACATCGCTGTGCAAAAGTGCGATAGATGCCAACGAACTGGCAACATCTCACGACGCGATGAAATGCCTCAGAAAGGAATCTTAGAGGTAGAAATCTTCGACGTCTGGGGAATAGATTTCATGGGACCTTTCCCTCCTTCTTTTGGTAATAATTACATACTCGTCGCTGTCGATTACGTGTCTAAATGGATAGAAGCCATAGCTGCTCCAACAAACGACGCACGAGTAGTAATCAAACTCTTCAAAAACACAATCTTTCCTAGATTCGGTGTACCCAGACTCGTCATTAGTGACGGAGGATCTCACTTCATATCACGAATATTCGATAAACTTCTTTCTAGATATGGAGTCAGGCACCGAGTAGCTACACCTTATCATCCGCAAACTAGCGGACAAGTAAGAGTCTCAAACAGAGAAATAAAACAGATCTTGGAAAAGACTGTCGCTACCTCGAGAAAAGATTGGTCATCAAAGCTACAAGAAGCTTTATGGGCTTATAGGACCGCATTTAAGACACCAATAGGTACTACCCCCTATAAATTAGTTTACGGTAAATCCTGTCATCTCCCTGTAGAGTTAGAGCATAAGGCCTTCTGGGCCATTAAGACACTCAACTTCAACTACACTGAGGCAGGAGAAAAGCGAATCTTGAACTTACACGAGTTGGAAGAACTTTGCTTAGACGCTTACGAAGATGCCCGTATCTACAAAGAACGAACTAAAAAGTGGCATGATAAACGTTCAATCAGGAAACAATTCAGTGTGGGAGACGTCGTATTGCTCTTCAATTCACGATTAAAACTCTTCCCAGGAAAACTAAAATCTAGGTGGTCTGGACCCTATGAAGTGACTAAAGTACTTCAGAGTGGAGTTGTCGAAATTACCGACAAGACGAATGCACCGTTTATCGTAAACGGACAACGTCTAAAACATTACAATAAGAACGACAACAATCCTCAAGTCAGCAATATAACATTGCTTGAGCTTCCGGCTCAAACACCAGAATAGCTTCTCACCAAGCTATCGTCAGGCTTTAGACGTTAAAAACAACGCTTACTGGGAGGCAACCCAAATTTCCCTCGTCATTGCATTTCATTTTTCCTTAAAAATTCTACCTTGAAAAATCCAACAAAAATCCTAAAATTACTACTATTTTCTACTTTCGTTCATTTTCGTACTTTTATTTTCATTTTATTTTTTTTTCCTTTTTTTTGTCTTTTGTTTCTACCACTTTTCGTTTCTAAAAATCCTGACTTCAATTTCTTGTTTTAAACTTTTCAGGATTTTTAAAGCCTTCAAAACATTCCTTCTGTTTTCTCCGAATTACCTGCGAATATGGCCGAGTACGATTTCACAAAGGTTCACTTCAGAGGACTCGCTCAGAAGGCAAGATTTGCAGCACTGACCGAAAGAGAATTCGCCTTAACGCTGTATTATGATAAGGCTACTATGGATAAACTAGGGATCACAAATAGCATTCAATACCTGTTCAATCAACTGGGTTGGGAGAACACTGCTCTGAAAACACGCTTCGCTACCTACAAAGATCTTACCTATGAATTCCTTAGTTCCTTCAGATATACACCCAACTATGGTTTTGGATCCAGCACAAAGTTGATTACTTTCCGATTGTTTGGAATGGACCAAACCCACAGCAGGATGTCACTAGCTAACCTCCTAGGATTCCCTAGCGGACTGCATGTGTTCATCAGTGCAGAAGATGACGATATTGATTTGCAACTCGAGCACTTCTGGGGTAGAATCATAGGCGACTATCACCCTGAACCAGACAAAATGTACAATGATGACATTCATAACCCCGCCTTCAGATACTTCCACAAGATACTAGCTCACACCTTGTTTGGAAAAGAAGAAAATATTACCACAGTGTCTAAGGAAGAGTTATTCATCATGTTCTGTGCTTCTCAGGGACGGACAGTAAATGCAGTGCCTTTCATGATGAGATCCTTTAAACGCCTCACGCTGGAACCTCAGACACCTATTCTTATAGGAGGACTAGTAACAATGATTGCCCACGAGCTTGACCTTAGATTCCATTTAAATGCCAGCACTCGTTTTGGTAACATCAGACCCATGAACATACAATTCTGCTTTAACAAGCGCATCTTAGGGACTATGGGACCTGGATCGTATGAGTACCTTATTAACGAAAAACCAGTACAACTATTCACACTGCCTGATCATCTGATGACAAGCATCCACAACAAGGATAACTGGCTCTACGAATTGGATGAGCCTATGGGACCTCCTTCACCACAGTCAACACCCCAGGACTATATGTATGACAGTGACCACATCTCTGAGGCACACGACTACATGTACTATGAGGACGCCGCCTCTGAAACTGAAGTAGACCCTATGACTCCTCCACACTACAATACTTACCCTGAGCCTATCCCTGAGGAAACCACCGACAAAATGGATGCCGTGTTACTCAGATTGGACGACGTTGATAAAGCTCTGACTAATGTAAAAGCTGATATCGCAGGCATGCACAGCGAACTGGTTGGCTTCATGGATCTAGTCTGCGACCAACTCAACTACTATTCACAGAAATTCGATGAGTTGAAGGCACGAAAAGATTAGTTATTAGCTCGTAGCAGTAGTTTCAGTTTAGTCTAGTCTAGTTTAGTTTCATTTCATCATTTAAATTTCTCGTATTGTTAGTTTTCATCATGTACTACATACAATTGTTTCCATTTTATGTTATTTCAATTCTAGTTTTATTCAATTATTCTGTTTTCGCATTATTTGTTGTTGGTTGACTGTTATATTACGTCACCGTATCAATACTAAGCTTTAAAATCACCACGAGTACGCCCTCAGAGCAAAATTCTGCGTTCTGCAGATTTTGCTGCTGTGACGACCGTCACAGCCCCATGACGAGCGTCACGCGGGTGACGACCGTCACACCTTTGTGACGACCGTCACGTAGCCCAGAACTGCTATCTGATAAACAGGGTTCGTGTTCCCCTCCAATCCCCCCATTATCACTTTCAAACTTCCAAAATTCATACCCCACTACGATTTTCGTCCTCCCCACATTGAACTATAAAACTCACCTCCAAATTCAACCTCCAAACTACCGTTCTGTCATTTTTCCCTCTCCGCCGAAAAACCCCAAAACCTCCGAAACCTCTCCATCTTCAACAATGGCTGGAAACGCAGATGTCAGCAACATTTCCTTCCCTGAAGGCGAGTTAGGCGACAAACAACGAGCACAATACATTGCATTTCATTAGAGGTCACTTCAGCCAACTCACTACCCGCACCTTCCATCGCTCACGGAGCTCGGACTCCTTGAGGGTGTAACCTGGATGCTTCAACGAGCGGGCATCTGGAACCTCTGCTCCAACCCCCAGCCGACCTACGAACAACTCACTCTTGAGTTCTTGAGTTCGTTCACATACGTCACCAGCAGCGGCGAACTCAACCAGCACACAGGTGCCGCTTGTTTCCAAATGTTTGGAGTCAACTACCAGGTGAATCAGAATCAGATCGCCAGCATCCTACAGCTGCCCCGCGGTGACAATGCTCATCGCCGTATCACTAATCAGTTCCAGCACGAAGCCTTCGCGCTGTGGTATCAGTTGACCGGCCTAAATGCCGATGGTTGGGACTCCCTACACGCCACTCACATCCATAACCCCGCCATCCGGTACTTCCACAGAGCGTTGAGTAACACCATCTTCGCCAGAGACAGCAACCACAAAGTGAACTCCAAGGAGCTCTTCTTTCTGCATTGCATCTTCAACAATGAACCTGTCAACGCCGCCCCGTTTCTGCTGGCTCACATTCAGGCCAACTGCAACCGTGGCTCGAAGCCATTCTACTTTGGCGGGATTGTCACGGCTATTGCACTTGGGCTGAACCTTGGCGACCGCCTTCAGCACCTCCAATCCATCCCCTCGGTGTTCCTTGACACCGACCACTGCAGGGCCTCCCATCTCATCCGCTCCCGAGCTGACGGGAAATACCATCCGGTTGTGCGTGGCAAGACCGTCAGAAGCATCATCCTTCCGTCCTGCACCCGCATCCATCCAGAGGACCGTACCAACTGGTTGTTCGACCTCACTGCCCCTCCTGCTGCTGCTGTTCCTACTCAGGATCCCACTCATGATTCCGACGATGAAATCCAAGCTGAGTTGGACAGGTCGAGCAGCCAGAGGCATCGCAGCCTCCTCCTCCAGTAGGTACATCTTCTCGCCGCCGCCGTCACCATCCCGTGCCCGACTACACCGAAGAGGACCTCCGTCGCTCCCTAGACCAGAAGGCACAGATACTCACGATGCTGCAGCAGCAGAACCAGCGAGCTGACCAGTTCGAAGCTTGGCACCGGACTCAAATGCAACAACTTCACACCGGCCAAGTTACGATCACTGAGAGTCTAGCGAATCTGACCCTGCAGGTCGAAGGACTCCGAGACACGGTCTACCACACCGGAGCCATGAGCTATGAGGATCGAGTAGCCCTTGCTAGAGCCAGAGGATGCCAGCGTGGACGTGACAGACCCCGGGACTAGATTTTCATTTTCATTTTTTCCTTCATTGTTTACTATATTTCAGTATTTTGTATTTTCATTTTCAGTTGTATCTCCCTCTCGCATGCTTCAAGAATCAGTGAGGAAACTGATCGAGATAGTGTGGGAGCGGAGCCTTATTTCCACTGTATTCTGAACTTCCCTTATTTCCTTTATTTCCATTTCACTGCACTTTGAATTTTAGTAAGTTCTATTTTACGCTTTCTATTTCTGGCAAATAAAGCTCGTCTATATATTTTTCACGTTAAGCAAACAATCCCCACATTATTCAACATAAACAAAAACTTTCATTTGTTCCTCAAAAGCAAAAGCATCACGAGAATGCACCTGAGTTCAAACCGAGTTTTGAAACTCCGAGGAAACGACAGTTCTAACAAAACCAGTATCGTCCAGACACCTTAGATCTCTAGTTTATACGAGTTGGTTTCACCACCTACGTGTACCAAAGTCTCAAGTGTCTACGCAAACTCAACCCCAAGTAGTTTATACTAGCAGTCAGCACCATCCTAAAAACGCTTCTAAGCGAGCGACCGATGCAAATAAGTGTATGATCTCCAAAAAGATGAAAAATCATGAAAAGAGAGCTAAAAAGCCCAAGAATATAAGATACGTTTCCTTCTAAGTTAGGTGCTCCTCACCTGAGCATTTAGCCCAACGACACGAAAAACTCATTGAAAAATCAATGACACCAAATTATGATCAATAAAGAAGATCAAAAACAAAAACGAGATCATATTCACTAACAGGTCGACTTGCCATGAAAGTGTGCGGACAACGGGCTTAATGTGATTGCGCTAGAACAAACAGGGTGAACTTGCCATGAGAACCTTGACACCAAGATACGGTAGCATGACTGAGACCGATTTGCATAAAAAGGAGACCTCCGGAGACTCGTAGTCCAGTGTCGTCATGATACTCGTCTTGTTCCTACCAAGAATCCCGGTTTTTCCAAACTCTGCGAACGAGGAAGCAGCCTCGTGCTTGCCGACTTTTCCACGTTTTACTTGAGGACAAGCAAAGATTCAAGCTTAGGGGAGTTTGATAACACGAAATCATATAGATATTTTCATGCATAATTCAACTAAAGTCTAACCGTTTTCGATCCGATTTCGGGTTATTTCCATGTATTTGTCTGATGTTTTTGCAGGTATTCAACGATCACGTCTAAACAAGGCAACATGAAGAAAAGAAGCAATCCCAGATGAAATATGGACGAAAAAGGAGTGAAAACACAATGAAAAGCGCAGCAGACAGTTTTTGCTGATGTGACGACCGTCACAGATGCATGATGACCGTCACACGGGTGACGACCGTCATGCAGGCAAAAACGCCCCACTCAGATTACACGTCAAAAGAGAAGTTCCAATTCCCATTAAATGGTCCACTACTCCCTAAATTATCTGCCTCAAGGTCCATCATCCTCAGAGGTAACCGTTGGGATTCCACTTCTATAAAAAGGGAAGCAGGGGACTTCAAAAAGGAGAGATGCATTCATACCACGAAGTGCTGCCAAATTTAATTTCCAGAGCAAATTTACTTTCCAGTTTTTATTTGTATCCATTTCTCCAGTTTTTATTTGTATTCCTTTCCTTTATTTCCCTGCCATTTCCTCATTCCCATTTCCGCTCTTCTGTAATACTTACTGCACTGTACGATCAAATTGGAACTAAAGACAGAATCCTGCCAACATCTGTGGAGGGTCTGCCCAAAGGCCAATTGGCATTATTTACAGGTTTTCATTTTGATCGACTTCTGTTTTCATTATAATGCAATTTATTATTTATTATTATTATTTATGTTTTGTTTTTCCAAATTCCATGTCTAGCTAAACTTAGGTAATCGATATGTAGTAGTAATTCGAATGGGATTTGATAACTCTTGTTTGGAAACTTTCTTTTCACAAAAATAACTTATGGTCTAAGTGTTTAAAATTGATTCACTGAATGAACTTCGTCGCGAAAGCGAGAACTTATTTAAAAGTAGTTTTGCCACGAAAGTGGGAAATTAATTAAGATATGAACCAACAAGCAAGAGCTGCGGTAAGGTCAGATAGTAAACACTAGGCATTTGTTTTAATAACAACGAAAGCACTTTAAAACGAATTAGAACTTAGAGATTTCCAAAAATTAGTTTTAACCCCGAACGGGATACGAAAGTGTACGTTTGGCCCTTAGGATTATGATTAGCGTCAATAACCATTGTGAGACGAGAGTCTTCAAATCTCCATTTTTCTGCTTAAATAAACTGTGAAAACTATTTCATACACCAGTAACTTATCAAATCCCTGAAGAACATAATTACTACGTATCAATTCAATTAATTAAAATCTAAATAGTAATCTTAGTTCCCTCTTTTAGTGACAATCTTATCCCCTTAAAACATATTCTACCTAGCTAAACACAGTAACTCCCGAGAACACTAGTTTGATTACGAGTCCCTGTGGGATCGATATCTTTTATTACTACGCGATAGACTGTGCACTTGCAGTTAGTTGTATTTAGACATAGAAAGTCGCGACCACCACCATCAGATCTTCTCCTGGCTTCTGACTGCTTCTGATACCTCCTATCAGAAGTTTCTTTCAGAGCCTGCTGTTCTACTTCCTTTTCAGAGTTTCTCTCAGTCAGACGCAACTCTTGCGCTTCTAGACTGCTCTGCAGCTCTTCAATTCTCATTGTGCTCAGATCTTTGGAATGTTCTATTGCTACCACAATGTAATCAAATTGAGGAGTAAGGGATCTCAACACTTTCTCCATGATTGTTTCTTCAGAAAGAGTTTCTCCACATGCCTTCATCTCATTAGTGATCAGAATCACTCTGGAGATGTATTCAGAAACTTTCTCATTATTCTTCATGTTGAGATTCTCATATTGCTTTCTCAAGGACTGAAGCTTCACCTTCTTCACTGATGCGTCACCACCATAACATCTCACCAGAGTGTCCCATGCAGCCTTTGCTGTTGTAGAGTCTGCAATCTTCTCAAACACGTTTACATCCACACATTGATGAATAAAGAACAATGCTTTCTGATCCTTCTTCCTTACTTCCTTCTGCGCGTTTTTCTGTTCATCAATCGCATCTGCTGCTACCGGAACATAACCATCAGTGACAAGATCCAGAACATCTTGAGCACCAAACAGTACACGCATTTGGATCATCCAACGATTCCAATTTTTACCGTCAAATACTGGAAGTTTGGTGTTCATGTTGCCGTTTCCGTTCATCTTCTACTTTGCACAATACACTCAGAGTTTTCTCACACAGTGTTTCCCAACCCACAAAATTAAAAAATTCTGATCAGATTTTGTTCAAGATTCAACAAGAATCTGAGAAACAAAATCAAACACACAAGACCTCACGTTCACTCGTGTTTCCCGTGTTTCCCAATGAATCTGAACCGGAGCTCTAGATACCAATTTGTTGGTGCAAAGATAGAATAAATGATGAAATAGGGAAATATACTATTAAAGAGAATGACGGCTACAAAACATGATATTTGGTTACAATGATTGTCACCCTATTTATAAGCTAAAACTAGGGTTACTAGAATAAGATAAATACTAAAATACCCTCTAACAAACTTATGGGCTTAAGAAAGTAATATAATAAAATATGAATTATTACTAATACAAAAGTCCCATTTTGAAAAACATATTTGATGCTCTTATGGATGAGGTAGTGGAAGTTTAAGATGGCTTTGAGGATAGTTCAGATGGTCATGTGGAAGTTCAAGATTGCTCTGAGGATAGTTTAGATGATCCTGAGTTCGTGGATGCAACACAAATCAGTGATGTTGAAGTTGCACATAATGTTCCTATAGATGATAAATAATTAAGCGACGAATAATTCCTCTGAAATTCTGAAGTTGCACATAATGTTCCTATAGATGATAAATAATTAAGCGACGAATAATTCCTCCAAAATTTTTAGGCAAACATGGTTGAAAATGATGACAGTGAGGAAGATTTTCTAGCTTATTCTGAACCTCTCATAGGCGACCAAGGGTTTTCATTGGTTAGAGGAACTATTTCTCCAGCCAATACCCCTACTAAGAATTTCCAAAAGTGCACGAATGACAATGAAGTGAAAGAATCACGCTTACACTAAAAAAAGGTTGGATATATGTATATGTAATATAGCTTGCGTGAATCTCTGTATCGATGTCTCTTGCAAAACCCTCACTAAAGTGAGATCTGATCACTTCCCCCTGCTGATGAATTTCAAGGTTTCAGCCATAACTCTTCATACTCATTTTAAAATTTTGAGAATGTGGTCCTCTCATTCTACATACAGAGACATTATTTTGAATATTTGGAAGATTGAACTGGTGGGTTGCCCTATAGTTGTGATGTCTGAAAATCTCAAGCTTTTAAAGTGAAAGCTCAAAGAGTGGAACATGAATGTATTTGGTAACATCACTAGCCTTATTAAGGATTCTGAGAGAGTGGTTAATAAGATCCAAAATACCATTCAAAATCAAGGTTGTTATGAGGCTTTGAGAGACCAAGAGAAAGCAGTTTTGTTGGCCCTTGAGGAGGTGCTTTACAAGAAGAATCTCTTTTGGCAAGAAAAAGTAAAGTTAATTGGATTTTATAAGGGGACAAGAACACCATGTTTTTACACAGGATGGATAAAGTCAAGAAAATTACTAGCCCCATGTCTACTTTGAAAGTTGATGGTGTCCTCACTCATGACAAAGATGCTTTGTGTTCTCATGTGGTTAACTACTTTAAAAATCTATTTGCTAGCTCTAATAGGATTGTTGAGAACAATTCCTTTGTTGAATATTGTATCCCTAATTTTATCAATGATAATTTTAATGACATGCTCACAAGGATTCCTACACCTTATGAGATAAAAGTGGTTGTTTTCAACATGAACATGGATGTGGCTCTAGGTCTGGATAGGTTTGGAGCATTTTTCTTCCAAAACTACTTCGAAGTTATTCATCAGAAAGTCACTGCAGTAGTGCTTCAATTCTTTCACACTTCTTGGATTTTACCTAATTATAATTCCAACATTCTTATTCTTTATCCAAAAACTACTAATACTAACACTATAGAAATTTTTAGACCTGTTGCTTTAGATACCTTTAAGTTTGAAATCATTTCTAAAATTATTGCTGACAGGCAAGCTTTGATCATTCCTTTAGTTATTTTTAATGAGAAAAAAGGGGTGGTGAAGGGGAGGAACATATGAGATTTAATTGGGATAACTTCTAAGGCCATTAATATTTTGAGGAAAAAGTCCTATGGTGGCAACTTTGCTCTGAAAATTGATATAGCTAAAGCCTTTGACTTTTTGGGTTGGTCTTTTCAGTTGTAGGTTCTTAAGTTCTATGGTTTTAACTGCAAATTCAACAACTGAATCTTCTCTATTCTCAAGTCAACAAGGATTTATGTATATGTCAATGGAAGCCTCAATGGTTTTTTGAATGTGAGAGGGAGGGAGAGAAAGGGAGACCCCATTTCTCCCCTTCTTTTTTGTATTGCTGAAGATGTTCTTAGTAAGGGGATTTTTAAGGTTGTCAATAGTAATTTGTTGAAGCTCATTCTTGGCCTTAGACGTTTCTTTGTGCATTCTCACTTTCTCTTTGTTGATGACAATATGGTGTTTTATAGAGGAAATAAAGCCTCCATTGAATCTTTAATCACGTTGTTTTCTTCTTGTGCCCTTGCTTCTAGTCAAGTGGTGAATCAAGCCAAGTCTACTATCTTTGCTGAGTCTATATCAGATGCTAAGATTCATCAAATTTTTTAAAATTGGTGATGAAATTTTCACATGTCTTGGTCTTCCTATTATAGGCCAAAAACTAGTTTCCTGAAGCCTATTGTTGACAAAGTCTTGGATAGGCTTAACGTGTAGAAGGTGAAGGTGAGAAAAAGACTTAGAAGGGGGGGTTGAATAAGAGTTTTAAGAAATATGGCAATAAAAACAACTCAAAATTTTTATCCTGGTTCGTTGAACTCAACAACTCCAGTCCACCTTATCAAAGATGATTTGCCTTTCTCCACAAGGACTTAATCCACTATTAATCAACTGATTACAATAGCAAGCACTAAGAACCACTGTCTTAGTCTTCTCAAGAACTACTGACTACACCTTGGTCTTCTCAAGGAACTTCTTACAAATAAATGTAAACTAAACAAGTGTTTAAATGCTTCTAATAAGTTGTATCACAACTGTGGTATTTACACTTAAGATTAAGTACAAATAAAACTATACAGTTTTATGAAAGAACAAATGTATATGAGCTTTGAGAGATATTCACTTTGATGCTTCAAGTGTGTGTATCAATATTTCTTTCTGAATGAGCTAGCAACATCTAAATGTTGTAGAAGTTTTCCTTTCATAGCTTTTTCCAAGTGCTTTGAATACTGTGTAGCTGAGTATTATATTAAGATATAAGACTTTTCATCACCAAAAGTTATAGGCAGAGACATGCTTTCTGCAGGAAAAGTATGGTCGTAGAAGCTTTGGGATTTGTACTACGTCTCTTCATTGGACAAAATAGCCGTTGGTTACTTTGGAAGTAGCACCACGTCCAATCAAGTTTACAGCTTCTTCAACAAGTTTCCTTCAGGATGAAGTCTTCATAATCTGCATTTCAGAACTTGTAACAAGCTTAAAAGGAATGAAATACATGAGATGATCAGAGCTAAATATTTTAGATTATCAGAGCTTGATAGATGATCAGAACTTGATATATCAGAGTCTCAATCTTAATCAGAGTCTTCATCAGAGTATGCAGCAGTATGTGCTTGAGCGTGTATATAATGTGATAAGAGTCTGATTATCAGAGCCTCTGTTCTTGTAGCTAAATGATCTACAAAGTCTGATTTGATCAAAGCTTTCAACTCTTTATACAATTCTTTCAGAGACGCTTCAGATCACTCTGCAGCTTCTGTTTCAGATTCTTCTGGCAGCGCTTCAGAGTCTTCTGATTGTCTTGCATCTGATGCTTCAGAGCCTTGCGTAGTTGCTTGTACTTATGCATTTTGCATCTTTAAGAGTATTCAATTTAATACCTGAAACAATAATACTTGAACAAATTTTAGAGTATATAGTTTCTTAATACAAAATTCCATAAGAGTTATCATCAAAACATAGAGATATAAGAAACACCAATTTGTGTTCTAACAATCTCCCCCTTTTTGATGATGACAAAACATAGGAAATTTTGTTCAATAAAGAGAATAAAATATATAACTCCCCCTGAGATTAAGAATCTCCCCCTGAAATGAATACTCTAATAAAAGAGAACACTTCCCTTTTTGCTTGAGTATATTTCAGAACCTGGTAGGAATCCTTGTTAAAATAAAGAATTAGAGCTTGGATGCTTTCCAGAATCAGAGCCTGATAAATTTTTTCAAATAAAGAGTCTGATTTATCTTCCAGAATCAGAGTCAAATTTGCTTCAAGGATCAGAGCTTGGTTAGGTAATTCTCAGGGTAACTTCAAAGAATTTTTGTTAAATGAAGCAATAAAGTCTGAAAGTCTTAAAATTCAGTGTTAGTGAACACTATGTCTGAATTTCATTTTAGTATTGCTTATGGATTGAACAATCAGATTCTTTTTCTCCCCCTTTTTGTCATAATCAAAAAGATTTTAAAAGACAGAAAAGATAGCAGAAGAAAAGAAAATAACACATAAATGAAAAACAAAACAACCAGATTCATTCAAATTATATGGTTAAAACAGACAACAGAAAACAAGTGCAAACATAAATGCAAAAAACATGGAAAAGAAAACTAGGGCTGGCGAGATGCAATCAGGGTCATAAGATCAATAATCTTTGCAGTAGACTCTTCTTGCTTAGCCATCCAAGTTTTGATCTCCTCAGTAGTTTGTTCTTGTTTTACCATCCATGATCTGATTTCCTTAACTTCTTGGACAACATCTGGAGTCTCAATCTTCATCTCAGATGCAGAGGGTGACTTAGGATGATCAATCTGCATGTTAGATGCAGTCTGAGGATCAGGAGTATCTTCTATCATTGGAGCAGTATCTTCAGATGAAGAATCTTCAGCAGGAGCATCTTCCAGAAGTAGTACTGGTGTTGTGAGAATGCTCAGCAGAGTCTGTCTGACCATTTCAGCAAACTTTGCCTTTGCATCATCAGCGCAAACTGTTCTGATATTAGAGGCAGCAGTGTTGAACTTTGAGATGAATCTGTTCCAAGAAGCTTCAGATTCAGCAGGATCCATACTAGACAAACACTCTTTTTCTACAGAAGCAATCCCCATACGCATTTCCTTCTTGAAATTCTTAAACAAAGTATAAACATCTGATCTGGGTTTGGGGTTCAGATAGTCTTCTATGGTGACTTTTTGTGAAGGTTCAGGGTTTGTTTGAGTTTGTTCAGGAGGTGTTTGATCCGATGGTGGTTGTTCAGATGGTTGTGGTATGGTGAGATGAGGTGCAGTTGGTGTTGAGGTATCAATAACAGATGGTGTTGATGTAACAACATCAGATGAAGATGGTATAAAGTCTGTGAAGTTAAATTTGGAGCGGAGAGCAAGCTGATGATGGTGTTGTTCAGAAGCAGGTAGGTAAGATGGTAGTGGTTTAAAAGGATCAGGAACTTATAAACAAGATGGTGAGGGAACTTCAGATTCATCAGAATCAGATGATTCAGTTGAATGACATGAAGTGGAAGATAAGACATACATGGTTGCAATAGGTTGCACGTCCATAATGTCTTTAGATGGTTGTGGGATAGAGGGTTCAGGATTTGAGATGGTTGGTTCTTTTGGTGGTTGAGTAGAAAAGGGTGGTTCAGATGGTATTTGTTGTGGTGGTTCAAATGTTGTTTGTTGAGGGGGTTGTTGTTCAAATGATTTTTGTTGAGGGGGTTCAGATGGTTTTTAAATAGAAGATGGTTGAGAATGTGTATGAGGAGATGAAATTGGTTCAGATGAATGATGTTCAGATGGTTGAGGAGGAGATGGTGGAGGTGAAGGTGAGGGTGAAGGGACAGATGGTTTTGGATCAAATGTTAATACCTGTTTAATTGTTTCTCTTATTTCCTCCAAGCTAGCTTCTGGAGGATTTTCCTTCAGCTTCTTGTCCTTCTCAGGTTTGTCAGCAGCATCAGAGGCTTTCCTCTTAGCCTGTGCAACAGATCCTTCCTCAGCTTTCCTTTTCTTGCGCATTTCTCTCAGAAGATTTGGCAGCACTTCTCCTTCCTTCTGTACTATGTTGGCAGGCAGAGGAATACCATCTCTCAAACATTCAGCAATGAATGACAGAATGATTTCCATAGGTTCATCTGCACTGAACATGGGAAAATCTGCTATAGGAATCCTTCTTCTGCTGACTTCTTCAGAGTCAATCTTCTTAGGTTTGCCAGCAAGCTCTGAGATGACCTTCATCCTTTTCAGAGTATTCCCATTAATGACAGATCCTACAATGTAAGACAGATCCTCTATCAACCCAGTATCAGTCAGATACTTTACAAGACCATTCTCTGTTAGAATGTCTGATATCAGCCTTCCCATAAAGATCCAATTTCTGATCTTTCCAGCCTTAGCTCTTACTTCTTCTCTTGTTTCCTTTATGTGATTCAGAAGATGACTGAACAGAAGATAAGGCAGATCCACCTTCTTGCCTTGACTCATACAGAACATGAAGTACAGTTGTTTTGTGTAGACATAGTCTGGAGAGTTTGAAGATTTTCTATGAAAAATAGAACTCATGAAAATCTTAGCCCAGATTCTGTAAACAGGCTTCAGATCTCTGACTTTGTTGGATGGTTCCCCAGAAACATAGACCTCTTGAAAAACATCAGCCAATTCCACACGAGCAGTTGCCATACTTGTGATTCCATCAGTTTCTTTGTACTCAATCAGCTGTCTGATTAACTTCTCAGTAATAACAATCTCCTTTCCAAGAACAGAAGAGAATGAACTTAGGGCAAACTTGGGCGTGAATCCAAAACTCTTTCATCAAAGCTGGATAAACAGGACCCATTAACCTGTCAAAGTACTTAGCCCAGTTTTGAGTTTTAATGGTTGGTTTGAGATCAAAACCATTTTCTTCAATGGAAGCAAAATCCATAAAGTTTTCACACAGAACCTCAAGATCCTTAGTTGGAGTGAGAAGAGTTCTCACTGGTTCCTTGTACACAACAACATTTGGAGATGACACATCAGCAGTAGAGGTTTGCATCTGAGCAGATGTTGAAGATGATGATGCCATTGATGTTCTTGAGATACGTCTGAGTTTACGTGAGGATTTGGGTTTTGAAATGAGATGGAAGCAATGAAGAAGACAAAAATGCATATGAGAAAAAGTGATGGATGGTGTAAAGTGTGAAATGTGAAGTGTTGTGAGAATATATAGAAAAAATTTGGGCAAGCAAAGGTCACACAGAATCTCACGCGTACACTTAAGCAATTAATGAAGTGAAAATAATCATATCAAGCAATTAATGCAAAGAATAAAATCATTTCAAGCATTTATGATTCTGACAGATGGGGGGAAAATCAAGAGATTTTAGATTTTCAAAGCAATACTTCAAACGTCAATTCAGTATGGTGCACTCTATCTTTCCAGATTCTAAGATACACGTGTTTGCTTACATGTGCCTCTGAAACTTCTTGAGAAATGAAACGTTATGCAACGTTCAGATCCTCTGTGCCTTGTTAGTTCAGATTTACACACAAATAAATAAACACATAATTGAAATGAAGAAATACTTCAGAGTTTAGACATTTATCATCTGAGTAAAAATTTCATCTGATGAATATTTTATTCTGGACAGAAGTCCATACTTATATTTTTCAGAATAAATTTAAATCTATCTTCAGCAAGGGGTTTTGTAAAGATATCAGCCCACTGATGATCTGTATCCACAAAGTTTAAATTAATAATTCCCTTCTGAACATAGTCTCTGATGAAATGATGTTTAATCTCTATATGATTAACTTTAGAGTGTAAAATAGGGTTTTTAGATAAGCATATAGAAGAAGTATTATCACAGAAGATAAAAATGTTACTCTAAAAAATCTGATAATCTTCCAGCTGACTTTTCATCCAGAGCATCTGGGTGCTACAACTAGCAGCAACAATATATTCTGCCTCTGTTGTTGAAAGTGCAATTGTGGGTTGCTTCTTGCTGAACCATGAGATCATATGACTTCCAAGAAACTGACAGCTTCCAGAAGTACTTTTACATTCTACTCTGTCTCCAGCATAGTCAGCATCACAGAATCCAACTAATTTATAATCATCAGATCTTCTATAACACAGACCCATGTTAGTAGTACCTTTCAGATACCTTAGAATCCTCTTAACAACTGTTAAGTGAGATTCTCTAGGATCTGATTGGAATCTAGCACACAAACAAACACTGAATAAAATATCAGGTCTTGAAGCAGTCAAATATAAGAGAGATCTAATCATACCTCTGTAAAGTTTTTGGTCAACTTTCTTACTTACCTCTTCCTTACCAAGTGTGCTTGTAGGATGCATTGGAGTCTTTGCCAATTTGCTTTCATTCAGATTGAACTTCTTTAGAAGCTCTTTGACATATTTAGTCTGGTGAATATATGTGCATTCTGGATTCTGATTTACTTGAATTCCCAGAAAGAATCTAAGTTCTCCCATCATGCTCATTTCAAATTCAGCCTGCATAGACAAAGCAAACTCCTTTCCCAGCATAGAATTGGTAGATCCAAAAATAATATCATCCACATAAATTTGACAAATTAGAAGATCTTTCTTAACTGTTTTACAGAAGAGAGTTGTGTCCACTTTGCCTCTGATAAAGTTCTTTTCCAGAAGAAAATTACTTAATCTTTCATACCAAGCTCTGGGAGCTTGTTTCAAACCATAAAGAGATTTTTTGAGTTTGAAAACATGATCTGGAAATTTATCACTTTCAAAGCCAGGAGGTTGATGGACATAAACTTCTTCTTCTATAATACCATTTAAGAAGGCACTCTTAATATCCATCTGATATAGAGTGATGTTATGTTGTGCAACAAATGAAATAAGAAGGCGTATATATTCTAACCTTGCCACTGGAGCATAAGTCTCAGTGTAATCAATTCCTTCTTGTTGACTGTATCCTTGAGCTACTAGCCTTGGTTTGTTCCTAACAACTTCTCCTTGCTCATTTAGTTTATTTCTGAATACCCACTTTGTTCCAATAATGTTGAAACCTTTTGGTCTTGGAACCAGATCCCAAACATCATTTCTTGTAAATTGATTCAGCTCATCTTGCATTGCAAGTATCCAATCATTATCACTCAGAGCCTCATCCACAGATGTTGGTTCAATAATTGACACCAACCCAAGAAGTGATGTTCTAGATGATCTGATAAACGACCTTGTTCTTATAGGGTCATCTTTCTTTCCAATAATCATTTCTTCTGGGTGAGAAGCTTTGATTCTGGATGATCCTTTAACTGTTGGTTCTTCAGAAATATTCATGTTATTCATCTGAGCAACCAATGGAGTTGCATCTGGCGTAGCTTCTTCTTGAGCTTTCTCTACCTCTGGTTTCTCAGATTCTGTGAGAATAACTTCTCAATCTGAGAGTTTTCAAGCTGCTTTGGCTTTTGATTGCCAAGTTTATCATCAAATCTAACATGTATAGATTCTTCCACAATCTGTGTCTCAGTATTGTATACTCTGTAGGCTCTAGAGCATTCAGAATATCCAAGCATGAAACACTTTTGTGCTTTAGAATCAAACTTGTTAAGATTCTCTTTAGTGTTCAGCATAAAACATATACATCCAAAAGGATGGAAATAAGAAATGTTTGGCTTTCTATTCCTCCACAATTCATAAGGAGTCTTTTCCAGAAGAGGTCTAACAGACACTCTATTCTGAATGTAACATGCTGTGTTAATTGCTTCTGCCCAAAAATGTTTTGCCATGCTAGTCTCATTGATCATGGTTCTGGCCATCTCTTGCAATGTTCTATTTTTCCTCTCTACAACTCCATTCTGTTGTGGAGTTCTAGGACAGAAGAAATCATGAGCAATGCCATTTTTATTA
The DNA here is from genome assembly GCA_963859935.3 of Lathyrus sativus. NCBI lineage: Eukaryota > Viridiplantae > Streptophyta > Magnoliopsida > Fabales > Fabaceae > Lathyrus > Lathyrus sativus. Next base: position 832,247,473 of record OZ012735.1, read on the forward strand.
AAATATTTTTCAAAATGTTTGTTTTCAAATTCACCACCATGATCACTTCTGACTTTAACAATTTTGAAATCTTTTTCAGTTTGGACTTGTTTGCAGAAGTCAAAGAACACAGAATGTGACTCATCCTTGTGCTTTAGGAACTTTACCCATGTCCAACGGCTGTAGTCATCAACAATGACCAATCCATACTTCTTGCCTCTGATGGATGCAGTTTTCACTGGTCCAAACAGATCAATGTGAAGTAACTCTAATGGTTTTGAAGTTGAAACAACATTTTTGGATTTGAAAGATGATTTTGAAAAGTTTCCTTTCTGACATGCTTCATAAAGAGCATCTGAGTTGAACTTCAAATTAGGAAGCCCTCTGACCAGATTAAGTTTATTAATCTGAGATATACGTCTCATATTAATATGACCCAATCTTCTGTGCCAGACCCATTTCTCATCATTAACAGACATAAGGCATTTAACATTCTGAACCTTAAGTTTTGAAAGACTGATTTTATAAATTTTGTTTTTCCTTTTACCATTAAAGAGGATTGAGCCATCCTTTTGACTAACAGCTTTGCAACACTTTTGATTAAATATTATGTCATAGCCATTGTCACTTAATTGACTTATGGACAATAGATTATGAGCTAATCCTTCAACAAGCAAGACATTAGTTATGGAAGGAAGTTTACCATTGCCAATGGTTCCAGAGCCAATTATCTTTCCCTTCTGATTCCCTCTAAACTTGACGTCTCCTCCAGATCTAACCTCCAGACTTTGGAACATAGACCTTTTTCCCGTCATATGTCGTGAGCATCCAGAGTCCAGGTACCATGACTGGAGTCTTGACTTCGCTGCTAAGGATGTGTGCAACATAGATTATCTTATTCTTAGGTACCCAGATTTTCTTGGGTCCTTTTTGGTTAGTTGCCTTAAAGCTTTTTCTGAACTTCTGTCTTTCAACATAAGACTTGTTCTGATTAGCTTTAGATTTATTAAACACAGGTTTGTTCTGATTAGAACTTGTGTGTTTAATATCATTTAAATGACCAAATATAAACTGAGAATATAAAGGAGGATGCTTGATATCCAGTTTATCTACAGGTTTTGGATTTGAATCCTCATAAGAAAAAGATTTATATCCAACACCTTTTCTATAGTTTATGCTAATACCATAGATCATTGAAGCCATCTTGCTTCTATCTAGGCTTTTAGTTAGAAACTTCCTGAAGCTATAGTCATACTCTTGTAAAATATTTTTAGAGCATGGTTCAGACTTTGGATCAGAGTTTAGTTGAGCAGATTCTAAATTATTTTTCAATTGAAGATTTTCAGCTTTTAGCTAAGCTATTTCTGATTCAAACTTGTTACTCTCAAATTCAACATGCTTTAGAAGCTTTTTGTATTTGAGTTTAACTTTGCTATAGTTTTCAAGAATATCAGATAGACTTTCAACAAGTTCTTGTCTAGAAAGTTCAGCAAATACCTCCTCAGAATCAGATTCTGATTCTGATCCAGATGATTCAGCACTATCTTCTATGTCAGCCATGAATGCTACATTAGCACATTCTTCTTTTGACTCTGATGACGAATCAGATGCATCTGAGTCATCCCAGGTAGCCATCAGAACTTTCTTTTTATGATCTGACTTTCTCTTTGGCTTCTCCTTCTGAAGTTTTGGGCATTCACTCTTGTAGTGCCCAGGTTCTTTGCATTCATAGCAAACAACCTCTATTTTTCTAGATCATCTGTGTCCAGAGGATTCTCCAGATCTTCTGTATCTAGAGGGTTCTCCAAATCTTCTGTGTCCAGAAGATTCTTTGTGTTGATCTGGTTTCCTGAAGTTCTTGAACTTCCTTTGCTTATTCTTCCTGAGTTTGTTGATTCTTCTGGACAACAAGGATAGTTCTTCTTCATCTTCAGAAGAAGACTCTTCAGATCTTTCTTCTATTACCTGCAATGCTTTAACAAATTTATTAGATTTTAAAGCAATTGACTTACCTTTCTTTAGAGGCTCATCTTCCTCTAGTTCAATCTCATGACTTCTCAGAGAACTGATTAGTTCCTCTAGCGTAATCTTGTTCAGATCCTTTTCCAGCTTCTGAGCAGTGACCATGAGTCTCCATCTGATTGGCAAGCTTCTGATTATTTTCTTGACATGATCTGCTGTAGAGTAACCCTTGTCCAGAACCTTTAAGCTAGCAGTGAGAATCTGGAATCTGGAAAACATGGCTTCAATAGATTCAGATTCGTCCATTTTGAAAGCTTTATACTTCTGGATCAGCGCTAGAGCCTTGGTTTCTTTAACTTGAGAGTTCCCTTCATGATTCATCTTCAGGGATTCAAATATGTCAAAGGCAGTTTCTCTGTTGGTTATTTTCTCATACTCAGTATGAGATATAACATTTAGCAAGATAGTTCTAGCCTTGTGGTGATTTCTGAATTCCTTCTTTTGAGCCTCAGTCATTGATTTTCTGTCAATTTTCTTGCCATTCCCATCAGTGGGATGAACATATTCATCAATAACTAAGTCCCAAAGATCAGCATCAAATCCTAGAAAGAAACTTTCTAGTCTATCTTTCCAATAGTCAAATTTCTCTCCATCAAACATGGGAGGTTTTGTGCTGACTCTTTCTTCATATTTGTTGTTGCTGGATGTTGAAGTTTCAGCAGCCATAATGTATATCAACCAAGAATATCAAGATTTTTTCCCACTGGACCTTTTCTGGTCACGGTTAAGTGATAGCACAAACAGAACCAGAGCTCTGATGCCAACTGAAGGTGAGAAAAACACTTAGAAGGGGGGGGGGGGGGTTGAATAAGAGTTTTAAGAAATATGGCAATAAAAACAACTCAAGATTTTTATCCTGGTTCGTTGAACTCAACTACTCCAGTCCACCTTATCAAAGATGATTTTCCTTTCTCCACAAGGACTTAATCCACTATTAATCAACCGATTACAATAGCAAGCACTAAGAACCACTGTCTTAGTCTTCTCAAGAACTACTGACCACACCTTGGTCTTCTCAAGTAACTTCTTACAAATAAATGTAAACTAAACAAGTGTTTAAATGCTTCTAATAAGCTGTATCACAACTGTGATAATTACACTTAAGATTAAGTACAAATAAAACTATACAGTTTTATGAAAGAACAAATGTATATGAGCTTTGAGAGATATTCACTTTGATGCTTCAAGTGTGTGTATCAATATTTCTTTCTGAATGAGCTAGCAACATCTAAATGTTGTAGAAGTTCTCCTTTCATAGCTTTTTCCAAGTGCTTTGAATACTGTGTAGCTGAGTATTATATTAAGATATAAGACTTTTCATCACCAAAAGTTATAGGCAGAGACATGCTTTCTGCAGGAAAAGTATGGTTGTAGAAGCTTTGGGATTTGCACCACGTCTCTTCATTGGACAAAATAGCCGTTGGTTACTTTGGAAGTAGCACCACGTCCAATCAAGTTTACAGCTTCTTCAACAAGTTTCCTTCAGGATGAAGTCTTCATAATCTGCACTTCAGAACTTGTAACAAGCTTAAAAGGAATGAAATACATGAGATGATTAGAGCTAAATATTTGAGATTATCAGAGCTTGATAGATGATCAGAACTTGATATATCAGAGTCTCAATCTTGATCAGAGTCTTCATCAGAGTATACAACAGTATGTGCTTGAGCGTGTATATCATGTGATAAGAGTCTGATTATCAGAGCCTCTGTTCTTGTAGCTAAATGATCTACAGAGTCTGATTTGATCAAAGCTTTCAACTCTTTATACAATTCTTTCAGAGACGCTTCAGATTATTCTGCAGCTTCTAATTCAGATTCTTCTGGCAGCGCTTTAAAGTCTTTTGATTGTCTTGCATCTGATGCTTCAGAGCCTTGCGTAGATGCTTGTACTTATGTATTTTGCTTCTTTAAGAGTATTCAATTTAATACCTGAAACAATAATACTGGAACAAATTTTAGAGTATATATTTTCTTAATACAAAATTCCATAAGAGTTATCATCAAAACATAGAGATATAAGAAACACCAATCTGTGTTCTAACAGAAGGGATCTCATTTATCTTTTGTTGGAAGGGCCCAATTGGTGCAATATTATACACAACCCATATTAATTAATAGGTGTTAGATGCCCAATTGTGCTTATTGGAGCTATCAAATATGGACATCTTTCACTTCTTTTTATGCTGAAAATGTATTTATTAAGCTTTGCTTTTGTTAATGTGCATCATTGTGTCAAATGCTTTTGGTCCTTTTGATTTGTGTGTTATTGTGCAGGATTTAAGTGTGAAAGAGCATTATTGAAGGCACAAGAAAGTTGGCAAAGGAATCAAGCAAAGAGCATAACAAAAGTTGGTTCGCTCAGCGAGAACTTAGCGAGTGAGTAGCGAGTGTTCGCTACAGCCTCGCCTAGCGAGCACGTAGCGAACAGCTCCAGACTTGGGCAGAATGGTTTTCAACATCAATCTTGGTTAGCGAGCAAGTGGCGAAGAGGCTCGCTAGGCGAGCTCCCAACGAGCACCTAGCAAAGCAAAACAGAATGTCCCAGGCACCCTTCACTGGCTCATTCGCTGCAGCGAGCACCTAGCGAAGCATAACAGAATGGATCTTGCAGACCTCGCTGGCAGGTTCGCTAGGCGAGGCTGTAGCGAGCGTTCACCAGCAGCTCGCCTAGCGAGTGAGTAGCGAGCGTGCCCAGATTTGTCACTTACTATAAGTAGCTTGGGCCACTTTTTGGAGAACATCTTCTTTTTCACTTTTACATTTGTTTTGCTGCAAGAAAGGGTTTTGTGACCTAAAAACCTATTTTGGCTTATTTTCCTTCATCTCTTAACATAATCAAACAACAACAAGTTGGATCATTCAACTTGGATGTTCATCAACCGACTTTAAAACTTCTTTTGCAAGCTACCATGAGAATGTGTAGCTAAGTTCATCTTGTTGTCAAAGATAGATGTAGGTAATCATTGAACTTTGTATTTGTATGGATGATCTTCATTTGTAAACTCTTGAATGATTAATGTATGGTGAAAACTTTGTTTTATTCATAATCTTTTGTGTTGGTTAATGATTGAGAAATATTTACCAACTCTTGACCTAGGTTTTCACCCATCTCTTTTCTTGAGCTAGAAATAGTCTTGGATGATTTTGTTCACTTAAAATGTTGAACTTTAAAGTTGTCATTTTGATAGATTGTGTGAGAGATCAACAATGGATTAAAATGATAAACTTCACAATATGAGTTAGAGATAATCATATTGAGAGGATATTGTGAATACATTGATCATTTGAAAGAGTTTATTAAATGTGGATCGGAAGTATACATGCAAAGTGATTACCAAAACCTAACTTTGACAATCTTTATTCAAACCGTTAAAACCTAACTTTTATCGCATTTATTCCTTTCATGCAAAATACTTGTTACCTTAAACACAAACCCTTGTATACCACTAAACTATAAATTTAACAACTGTTGAACGGCAGCAAAATCTTATATTCACTGTGGAGACGATAATATAAACCCGACACTTAACCACTGTTCTAACAAAATGGCGCCGTTGCCGGGGAGTATAAATTGATATTGCTAGCATCGCAATAGTTGCCGAATTTTTAGTTTTGAAATTTTTACTTGTGCTTGTAATTTGTTTGGTTAGTGTGCAGCCCTTGTTTATGCGAGGACAGATTCCTGAGGACCAAATTCTTTTTAATCCTGAGATCGAAAGAACCGCAAGGAGACTGAACAGTAGAGCAAGACGTAGGAGGCAACAAGCCAGGCAATGACAAAATCAAGGAGAAAGTTCTTCGACTACCACATCACTACCACATTTCACACCAATCATGGCAGAACCACCACCCCCTCCACCAGTTTCTACTCCATGCACAAACAGTCCCAGACATACAGCTCAATTTGCATGTAATCTCCAAAATGGAAGACAAACGGAAATGAAAATGGGAATCCTAGCTCTTGTCTATCAAAATCCTTTCACAAGATTAGACCATGAGGATCCATTTACTCATCTTACAAAATTTTATGAGATTGCGGGCGCAACTGGAGCTACCGAAGCTGACGAAGAGTCATTGTTTAGGAGATTATTCCCTCATTCCTTAATTGGGAAAGCGAAGGAGTGGTATCTTGACCAATCGACAACAGTCATGACCGATTGGAATCTCTTAGAAGAAAAGTTTCTTGAATGGTTCTTTCCACATAACCGGTTCATGGAGGCTAAAACTGCAATTGCAGTCTTTTCGCAAGGAGCTAGTGAATCACTGAATGAAGCGTGGGAGCGTTACACATCTATGTTGAGAAAATGCAAGGGACATAGTTTCGATGAGCTAACTCAAATTCATATTTTCCTAAATGGACTCCTTTCGGTTCATAAGACCCTATTGGATGCAACGGCGGGAGGTTCTTTAATGTCAAAAAGCGCCGAAGATGCAACTGCGATCATTGATAAAATGGCACTTAATGATCACCAAGGGAACCACAACCGAGGGGTAGCTCAAAGAAAGCCGGGTGTGCTTGAGTTAGGAACAAATGATGCTATACTTGCGCAAAACAAGCTCATCTCACAACAAGTGGAACTTTTAACTCAACAAATCAATGAGCTAAAAGAACCGTCAAAAGCTAAACAAATAGCTTGTTGCGAGCTTTGTAAAGGCGAACATGATACTGGATTTTGTCCGCCTCCCGGATTCGAAGAAGTGAACTACATGGCTAACCAGAGAGATTACCAACAAAGGCAACCACAACAACAACCATACCATCATCTTCAACAACATCAACAACAACACTATCAAGGATACCAACCTAGAGGTAACTACCACAATAACCAAGGTTATGGGGGAGGAAACTCTAACCGTCAAAATCCGTATGTACCTCAACAACCGCCGGTTGTGACTTCTAAGCTAGAAGATACATTGACGCAATTCATGCAAATGTCTATGGCAAACCAAAAAAGTAATGATGCGGCTATAAAAAATCTAGAGACTCAAGTTGGTCAACTCGCTAAGCAATTAGCGGAACAACAAGCCGGACCATCTTTCTCGGCAAATACGCAAACAAATCCGAAGGAGCATTGTAAGGCTATAAGGACGAGAAGTGGGAGGGAGTTGATTGACGAGAGTGAAAAAAAAGAGGTAGAGAAAAAAATTGACGATAAACTTGATGGTGAAGTTGGTGAATGGAGTGAGGAGGAAGTAGAAAATAAAGAAAAACATGGTGAAGTTGAAAAAGACATAGTGGTTGGAGTTGAAAATAAAAAAAATGGTGAAGTTGAAAATAATGAAGTACCAAAGAAAAGAGAAAGGAACCCAAGAGCATCTAGAAGCAAGGAGATGGTGAGCACCACTCCGGTTCAAAATTTGCCTTACTCGCACGCTCCATCTAGGAAAGAAAATGAACGGCATTACGCACGGTTCATGGACATTTTTAAACAATTACAAATCAATATTCCGTTCGCCGAAGCTTTGGAACAAATGCCGAAGTATGCCAAATTCATGAAGGACATACTTACAAAGAAGCGGAGGTACACGGAACCGGAAACAATAGTACTCGACGCAAGTTGTAGCGCTATCATCCAACGTACTCTACCAAGAAAAGAAGTTGATCCGGGGAGAGTGACATTGCCGGTTACCATTGGTGACGTTTATGTTGGAAAAGGATTGATTGATTTGGGGTCAAGCATAAATCTTATCCCGTTGTCTATCGTGAAAATGCTTGGCAACATTGAGATCAAGTCCATCCGAATGACGTTACAATTAGCCGATAAGTCTACTACTCATCCTCATGGAGTAGCTCAAGACGTGTTGGTTAAAGTGGACAAGTTTTTCTTCTCGGTGGATTTTATTGTGATTGATATGGAGGAAGATGATGATGCGCCTTTGATTCTTGGAAGGCCTTTCATGAAAACCGCTCGAATGATGATTGATGTGGATGACGGTTTGATGAAGGTAAGAGTTCAAAACGAAGAGGTCACTTTTGACCTTTTTGAAGCAATGAAGCATTCAAAGGACAAGCATGATAGTTTCCGAGTTGACGTAATTGAGGAAGCTTCCTTTGAAGTTGCAAAGCATGTTAACGACATAACCCCCATGGAGCTAGCCCTTAATAACTCCTTTGAAGTTTTCACTCTTGAAGAAGAGGAAGCTCTAGATGAATGCTTGAGAGAGCTTGATAGTCTTAAGGATTTGGAACCGTGGGAAGTAGAGGAAGAGGTCTTAAAAAAAGAGGTCAATGAAGAAAAGCCAAGCATTGAATTAAAAGATTTACCCAACAATTTGAAATATGCATTTTTGGATGAAGCCGAGGAGAAGCCGGTTATCATTAGCAACCTCTTGTCAAAAAATGAAGAATCTCTTTTAATTGATGTGTTGAAGAAAAATCAAGAAGCAATGGGATGGACTCTTTCCGACCTAAAAGGAATTAGTCCTTCTTATTGTATGCACAAGATCTTAATGGAGGAGGATTTCAAGCCGGTAGCTCAACCGCAACGCCGTTTGAATCCAACAATGAAAGAGGTTGTGAGAAAAGAAGTTGTAAAACTTTTGGATGCGGGAATGATCTACCCTATCTCGGATAGCCCTTGGGTAAGTCCGGTGCATGTGGTTCCTAAGAAGGGGGGCATTACCGTTATTCACAATGAGAACAATGAGTTGATTCCTACTAAGGTAGCAACGGGGTGGAGGATGTGCATAGACTATAGGCGGTTAAATACCGCAACTCGGAAGGACCATTTCCCACTTCCGTTCATGGATCAAATGCTTGAAAGACTCTCGGGACAAGAATTTTATTGTTTTCTTGACGGGTATTCCGGGTACAACCAAATTGCGGTTGACCCGGCCGATCACGAAAAGACGGCTTTTACATGTCCATTTGGAATCTTCGCTTACCGCAAAATGCCCTTTGGGTTATGTAATGCGCCGACAACTTTCCAAAGGTGTATGCAAGCCATTTTTGCCGGCCTTATAGAGAAAACAATGGAGGTTTTTATGGATGACTTTTCGGTGTTTGGGGGATCTTTTGGTTTATGTTTGGAAAATTTGACGACGGTACTTGAAAGGTGTGTGAAAACAAACTTGGTGTTGAATTGGGAGAAATGCCATTTTATGGTGACAGAGGGGATTGCTCTCGGCCACAAGGTCTCGTCAAAAGGACTCGAAGTGGATCGTGCTAAAGTTGAGGTGATAGAGAAGTTGCCTCCTCCGGCGAACTTAAAGGGAATCAGAAGTTTTCTTGGGCATGTCGGTTTCTACCGACGATTCATCAAAGACTTCTCAAAGGTGGCTAGACCTTTGAGTCATTTGCTTGCCAAAGATCAGGTATTTCTCCTAACTGATGATTGTTTAAAAGCTTTTGATACATTGAAAGAGAAGTTGGTCACCGCTCCTGTCATAGTCGCTCCAAATTGGAATTTGAATTTTGAGCTAATGTGTGATGCGAGTGACTATGCAATTGGAGCGGTGCTTGGCCAACGAAAAGAAAATTTTTTTCATACCATACACTATGCGAGCAAAGTCCTTAATGAGGCACAAGTTAATTATGCCACTACTGAAAAAGAATTGCTCGCAATAGTGTATGCACTTGAGAAATTTCGTTCATATCTCATTGGCTCAAAAGTTATTGTCTACACCGACCATGCGGCGATTAAATATTTGCTAACCAAGCCGGATTCTAAGCAAAGGCTTATCTGGTGGATCCTTTTGTTGCAAGAATTCGATGTTGAGATTAAAGACAAAAAAGGATCCGAAAATGTGGTAGCAGATCATTTATCTCGCCTTGTCAATGATGAGGTGACCGCCTTAGAAAAAGACATCCGAGAAGAGTTTCCTGATGAAAAGCTTTTTAAAGTGCAAGTGAGGCCGTGGTTTGCAGATTTTGCAAACCACAAGGCGAGCGGTTTTGTGTCGCACGACCTAACTCTTAATCAAAAGAGGAAATTCATTTTGGATGCCAAATACTATGTGTGGGATGATCCTTATTTATTTAAGCTGGGCGGTGATAATTTATTGAGAAGACGTGTTACGGGCGATGAGGCCCAAAGTATTTTATGGCACTGTCACAACTCGCCTTATAGTGGTCATTTCAATGGGTCTAGAACGGCGAATAAAGTCCTTCAATCGGGATTTTATTGGCCTTCTATTTTTAAAGACGCAAATGCCCATGCGCAAAATTGTGACAGTTGTCAAAGGAGTGGTGGAATAGGAAAGAGAGACGAAATGCCTCTTCAAAATATTCAAGAGGTAGAATTATTTGATTGTTGGGGCATTGACTTTGTTGGACCATTTCCACCGTCTTTTGGAAATGAGTATTTGTTGGTAGCGGTTGACTATGTGTCAAAGTGGGTTGAGGCGATTGTCTCACCAAGAGCGGATGCTAAAATGGTAATAAGCTTTTTAAAAAGAAATATTTTTTCCCGTTTTGGAACCCCTCGAGTGTTGATTAGTGACGGAGGTTCACACTTTTGCAATGCGCCACTTGAAAAAGTTTTGCAACATTATGGTGTAACACATAAAGTGACCACTCCGTACCACCCACAGGCGAATGGTCAAACCGAGGTCTCGAATAGAGAGATCAAAAGGATTTTGGAAAAAACTGTGTCTAGCTCGAGGAAGGATTGGTCTCAAAAGTTAGATGAAGCTTTATGGGCATATCGCACGGCCTATAAAGCTCCGATTGGGCTAACTCCATTCCAATTGGTTTTTGGTAAAACTTGCCATTTACCGGTTGAGATGGAGCACAAGGCCTTGTGGGCGTTAAAGTTTTTAAACTTTGATTAAGAGTTAGCCGGTGACAAGAGAAAAGTGCAACTTCTTGAGTTAGAAGAAATGCGCAATGCCGCATACCACTCAAGTTGGTTGTACAAGGAAAAAGTGAAGGAGTACCACGACAGAAAGCTCCACAAGAAAGAATTTGCACTGGGGCAGCTTGTGCTTTTGTTTAACTCCAGGTTGAGGTTATTCCCTGGAAAATTAAAATCCAAGTGGTCCGGTCCGTTCCGCGTCAAAGAAGTGAAATCTTTCGGAGCTGTGGTAATTGAGGACATGGATGGGAAAGACAACTGGACTGTGAATGGTCAGCGCCTAAAGATTTACCTCGGCGGGCATGTGCACCGAGGAAGCTATGCAATTCTCCTTGATGTTCCAGCTTGAACATCATGGACCGTCGAGCTTATCCGACGTTAAACAAGCGCTAGTTGAGAGGCACCTCAACATTGTAAGTTTTTTTTTTATATATGTTATGTTTTCTAATGTGTTATGTAGGGACTGGTTTTGATTTATGCTTGAATTGGGATCTGCCTGTTGTGCTTTATTTTTTCAAAATTCTGTCATGCTCGCTAGCTTCTCGCTAGGCGAGCACGCAGCGAGCGTTCGCTAGCTAATCGCTAGGCGAGCACTCAGCGAGCGTTTGCTAGCTTCTCGCTAGGCGAACCTCGCGAACCTGGCAATTCTGTTTAAGTGGTGGGCCACTTATTGGGCCCAAAAGTTTGTTAGTTGCTTCTATTTTGTTCCCCCGTCCCTTGCTCACTCTCACACTCACTTTCACTCTCACATATTCTATTCTAAGCTAACTTTTGTTCCTAATCTTGAAACCCTAATTGTGCTTCAGATCATCTACACTACTGCACCAGGTTTGACTTGTTCCTCATCTCTTTACTTTCTCTGTTTTTATTTTTTTTTTGAATTGAGGGATTAGGGTTATTTTGTGCATGTTAGGGTTTGAGATATATTAAGTTTCATGTGGTTTTAGAACAAACCTTAGCATAGTACACGTTTGGTTTCTGGTGTTTAGATTTGTGCAATGTCCGTTAGTGGTTTCTGATACCAGCAGTAGCTGTCCTGAAAATTTCGCAGCGATTCGCTAGGCGAGCTCGTAGCGAGCATTCGCTGGCATCTCGCTAAGCGAAGCAGTAGCGAACGCAGCAGACTCTGTTTTGTCTATTCTATGCTGCTTACTAACGTTTTACTATGCTGTTGTTTCTCTGATGTTATGAATGCAGATGGCCTCAGGTAATTTCGGGAAAAAGCAAAAGGTGGGATCCACCTCTAGGATGGTTCCTATCCAGTTCGACACAGACAAATTTGTGGGGGCAAAGCAAGCTGCCCGGTACCAGGCGCTGCAAAAGAGAAAGATTTTGTCGGAGAGAAGGTTCGTGATTGACTCTGAGGGAGAGTACCGCAACTTTGCAGGGTTGATTGATACAAAAAAATGGGGCATGTTGACGTCCCCTGTAGAGAGCTACAGTTTGGAGGTGGTGCGCGAGTTTTATGCGAACGCGCTGCCTGACGATGATGAACCGTTCACCTGGTCTTCAAGGGTGTTCGGTCGTCAGATAGCTTTTGACAGGAACGCCATCAACCATATTCTTGGAGAACCCCTCCACTTGGGTCCTAATGAACTGGATGCGTATTCAAGGACTCTGAGGTTGCATCCGAAGATTGATGAGATGTCAGCTGCTCTCTTACTGCAAGGCAGAACTGTTGAGAGGAATCACTCAGGTGAAGCTATTAGGTTTAAAAGGGAAGACATGACACCTATGGCTCAGTTGATTTTGATGTTGGTTCTGTCCAACATTAAGCCGAAGTCGCACACGTCCACCGTGCCGATCCCAGTGGCACGACTTGTTCATGCTATTTTAACTAATGTGCAAATTGATGTGGCTGGTCTTATAGCACGTGAATTGAAGTCTGTCATTGAAAGCGGGCTTAAGTCGGGGGCGCGGGCTAATTGCCCCCTGGATTTTCCCTGCCTCATTATGGCATTATGTGCACAAACCAGGCTGAAGCTTCCCTCCAGAAGTTTGGTCAAGATACCAGCAACAATTGATGATAGCTACGTGAATAAGTACTGTAGGCCAAAAGTTGATAGGAGTGGTTCATCTGCTGATGGTGCCAGGACTACTGATGAATCTGGTGGTTCATCTCGAGGGTTTGATCCCTTCCAGCGAGCAGTATGTAACTACAATTGGGATTGGATGGACGCGACTCAGCGCGCAATGGTGGACTTACATGATTCGATGCAGGTCTTGCAGTTGCAAAACCGTGATCCTACTTCAGAGCAGTCTATTATGACGCGTGAGCAGTTCATACAGCACGCGAGCTGGTCTGTGGACAGGCCTGTTTTCTCTGAGGGGGCAGGTGCGGATACAGATGATGATGATGAAGAGGTTGAGGGTGAAGAAGATTTTGATGAGGAGGGCACTTCGGAGTATGAGTCTGAGGACGGAGAGGAGTGATGTGATCTATGATTTGTTCTGTTTTCTGTTTTAGTGTGTTTTGATGTTGACTTGTACTATTGGGGTGTTTTGTCCCTCACGCACATTGTTATTTCTTTAAGTTCTTTAATTTCAGTACTGTTGATTTTCAATTATTTTGGTTCAATAATTTTTTGTGATTGATTTTTTGTCCAAACCTTCTAGATTGGTTGCTCTCTTGAAAGAAGTATCCAATGAAGGTGCATCCGAGCTTGGATGGCGATGATAAAATTAAATAAGTGATGAAAGCTAAGGTACACTGTTACCTTCGGTTAGAACTGTATAATGCTTGCGGAACTTTCACTTCCTTTTGTGATAAAATATTTTCCGATTGCAACTTAATTGATTGAATGATTCACTTAGGACTTTTAAACCATCAATTGTGAGGAAACCTCCATTATGTACTTAAATGCTGGATTCTGATAAATTGTGTTGATTCATTTTATTCATGCATTATCTTTTATTATTATGAATTGTGGAAGTAGTTGATATGATCAAGGCACTTGTTTCTCTCGAGCATAACCATTTCCAAAGATAAAGATACCCGTGAGCAGAGAGAGTATTTGTAACCCAATTTTGAGCCTAAAACAGTTGAATCCTTGCTTGGAATAAAGCGAGTGTCAAAAATCTTTTTCCTGAAACCTTGGAAATTTGGATTAATTGCTCTTCTGATGCAAAAAGAAAAGAAAAGGGCATTCATTTAGGGGAAAAGAAAAGACAAGTTGGGGAGAACAAATTTGTAAAGAGTAATTGGTCACAACTTTTGTTAAACTAGCAAGCATATATCTAAAAAATAATAAAAAAAGAAGAGAAGAAGAGAAACACTCATTTTTTTTTGTGATTATGGTGTAGAAAAACAAGAAAACAAATGCTTGCTTGGTAGAAAAAGTGTGAAAAACAAAAGGGAGTTGTGAAGGGTTCAAATAAGGAATTGGTGGAACAAAGTTGAAGAGGTGTAAATAAATGTATAGTGAATGTCTCTTTTGCATCAGAAATTTCGTTCAAAGGCCTTAGATATGTCCCTTGTTTGTTAACCCGACCAAGCTATAACCGGAAAAGACCTTAGTGATCTTCGTGCTTCCACAATTTCATGTAGAATTGTTAGACATTGTATGAATAAAGTTGATTTTGACATTGTTTATTGGAGAGTGAAAATTCCCCTGCGCTTTCATGTGCGACATTTTCTTCAATCCTTTTTCGAAGAGGAGGGTTAGGGTGATTCGTTCATGATATCATTGTTGTGATTTGATGAATGTTTAGTATTGCTTAAAAGTTTTAGTTCTGGAAGCATTGTTTTGTTTCTAACCATTGGAAACATGTGTCTGGTCAAGTCACTTGCAATTTGAGCCATATGATCCGATCTCGGAAAAACCTGACTCTTTAAGCAAATCTTCTTGGTTACTCGAGATGCATACTTTGCTTGAGGGCAAGCATGATTCTAGTTGGGGAGAGTTGTTAGATGCCCAATTGTGCTTATTGGAGCTATCAAATATGGACATCTTTCACTTCTTTTTATGCCGAAAACGTATTTATTAAGCTTTGCTTTTGTTAATGTGCATCATTATGTCAAATGCTTTTGGTCCTTTTGATTTGTGTGTTATTGTGCAGGATTTAAGTGTGAAAGAGCATTATTGAAGGCACAAGAAAGTTAACAAAGGAATCAAGCAAACAGCATAACAAAAGTTGGTTCGCTCAGCGAGAACTTAGCGAGTGAGTAGCGAGTGTTCGCTACAGCCTCGCCTAGCGAGCACATAGCGAACAGCTCCAGACTTGGGCAGAATGGTTTTCAACATCAATCTTGGTCAGCGAGCAAGTGGCGAAGAGGCTCGCTAGGCGAGCTCCCAGCGAACACCTAGCGAAGCAAAACAGAATGTCCCAGGCACCCTTCGCTGGCTCATTCGCTGCAGTGAGCACCTAGCGAAGCATAACAGAATGGATCTTGCAGACCTCGCTGGCAGGTTTTGTAACACCCATTTTAATTATTTAGTCACTTTATTATTATTTTAAAAATTATATGTTGGTGTGCCCTTTGGTGGGGGTGTATTTGATGATGTTTGGTGGGTGTCCCTAATGTGGGAGGACTATTGGTGATATTTTGGTGTGAAATATAGTAATATAGAAATAATAGTAACATTGGTGGGGGTGTTATTATTATTATTATATTTATTATATTTGTTACTATTATTAATATTATTATTATTTTGGTGAAATAATAATATTAGTATTATTATATTATTATTATATTATTTTTATTAATATTATTATTATTATTATTGGTGTGATAATATTATTATTATTATAATTATAATTATTGTTGGGTGTATCACTATTATTATTATTATGTTGAATATTACTATAATATTATAATAGTATTATATTATATTATATTATTATTATTATTATAATGATTATTATAATTATTATTATTAGAATTATTATTGGGAATATTAGTGGTTGGAATAAGTAAAATAAGAGGTGAAAGGGTTATTGGGAAGTTAGAATGGAAATATGAAAAGTCACGATAGAAACCGTGAGGAAGGAAATATGAAGGGGTAGTAGAAAAGTTGGAATGGAGAGGAAAGGGATTACCATAGGCGTGGGATATTGGTGTGATAATAATAATAGTATTATTATTATTATTATTATTACTATTATTATTATTAGTGTTATTATTATTATTATTATTAAAAGTATTATTATGATTATTGGAGAGATAATAATATTATTATTATTGTTATTATTAATAGTATTATTATTATTAAGATTATTATTATCATTATTATTATTATTAGAATTATTAATATTATTATTATTATTATTATTATTATTATTATTAATATGTGGTATTATTAATATTAGTAAGATTATATTAGTATTATTATTATTATTATTAAGATTATTAATATTATATTATTTTATTAGTTATTATTATTGGGATTAGAATAATTAAAAAGGGAAATAGAATATGAGGGGTTAGGAGAGTTACGATACATTTTAGAAAATTGAGAAAAAAGAGCGATAGAAAGAGAGAAGAGGAAAGAACGAGGAAAGTGAAAAAGAACGAAGGAAAAAGGGAACGAAGAACGGAAGAGGAAGGAGAAGGCCAAGAGACCAATTCTAGGAGGAATTCTATCGATCGACCAATTGTCAAGGTAAGGGGGGAGAAATTTGATTGGGAATGGTTTATACATGTATAGGGTAGAGGGGATTCCTTAACCCCGTAGGAATTTATCGTTATATAAAGTTTTATATTGGCATGCTATGATTATTGTTGAGGTTGGGGGATTGATGAATGATGATGATGCATTTTGGGGTATATATATATATGGTGATGATGTTACTGTAGTATTGATCCATTTTGTTGGATTGTTGATGTTACTGTAGTGTTGATAGTAACTAGGAATATAAAGCTGATGAGATTATGTGTTGTTACCGTAGTGTTGGCAATGACAGTGATTATAGCTTTGGGAAAAGTTATGTGTTGTTTCCCTATAGTGTCGTTAATGACTATGGTTAGGACCTTGGTGAGATTCAGAGTGACTCTGAAGTGTCGGTAATGTACCGTAATGTAGGTTCTAGAGTAGAAATTATAGGATAATTGGTAAGTATAATATCTATTGGCATGTTTGTGATTGTGGATTGATGTTGATGAATTATTGATTTTGGTGTATAGGCTGAGGTGTTGGTTTAGGGAGGTTCTGAGTAACCTCAGAGACTTTTGGTGAGATGTCTGAATTGGTCTCGTGTGATCCCTCTAGCCTTGCTGTAGTGTGAAAATGATGAGTATGGGATATAACTTGTGTACTTGGGGATAGTACGCGTTTCCCTTAATATTGTTGGTGAGCAATTAGTAATGTATATGTGTGTAGTGATCAGTAGGATCGTGTATCCCCGAGTGGGGGGGGACGTAGTTATATCCGGTGTGATAGTATGAATTCGTTTACTATCTGATTGATTTATATGGTGTTGGTGTAATATATCTATACATATGCATTGTTGTATGATGATATGATTAGGAGGATCGTGTGCACTTAGCGTGCCAGAATATAATAATTATGCATTGGTGTCTTGCATATCATGGTGTTTTGGTGGGATGAATCATGTCTCAGGAGGAGCGTAAGTGATTCATCCGTACTCCTTTGTGGAGAATGGTGGGGGATAGATCATGTCTCAGGAGGAGCGTAAGTGATCTATCCAGGTTCGATTGAATGAACCAATGAGTCGGTACCGTATGCATGGTGTTGAGTTGCATAATTGCATTATAATATGTTATATTGTAATTTGAACAGTAGGTTCGTTATATGGTGTTGTTGGGGTGAATAATTGATGTGTTGGTGTGTTTTACTGCCTTATTACATGTATTACATTACCATTATATTTTTGATCATGATTTCTCACCCCTTGTTGTTGTTGTGGTCTGTGCTTCTTCGGAAGTACAGATAATCCAGGTGCTTAGCTAGCTTGGATATTGGTGTGACTGTCGAGTCTAGGATGCTCTGATACGTAGCACGGGACTTGGGCATTTTTATTGTTTCATGTTGAACTCCTATTTTTTTCCTGCGAACGTATCAAAATTTTTATTTAATTGTATTATTTAAATATTCCGCTGTATTTGGAGAAAAACCTTTTTATAAGGAAACGTGATTTTTATGTGATATCCCACTTGGGAAGGAAACTCTGATTTTTATTATGTTATTCATATTTTATTTGTTTTGGGAAGTGGGGTGTTACAATTGGTATCAGAGCAGGTCGGTCCGTCCGGCCAGTGTTGTTGAGTCGAGTTGAGTCTGTCCGTTATGATGTAGTTGAATATCTTTTAACCTGGTGTTGTTATGTTTTGAGCAGTATGGCAGGAAGGAACGATGCTGCATTAGCTGCTGCTATGCAAGCAATGACGCAAGCTGTTGCTAATCAGAATCAAACTGCAGATGCCCAATTCAGGAGTTTGGCGCAGTTTCGGAGCAACAAGCCGCCAACGTTTGAAGGAGGAATTCTGGACCCAGAAGCTGCTCAGAAGTGGCTGAAGGCAATTGAGAAAATCTTCAGAACTATGGATTGTACTGATGAGCAGAAGGTGAGGTTTGGTACTCACATGCTGGAGGGTGAGGCTGAAGCTTGGTGGGACAATAGTCGCCAAAGATTGGAAGCTGCTGGAACTGCCATTACTTGGGAGGTAGTTCGGAAGGGTTTTCTGGAGAAGTATTTTCCGGAAGATATTCGGAGTGCTAAGGAAATTGAATTCTTAGAGCTGAAGCAGGGTAGTATGACTGTAGCAGAGTATGCTGCTAAGTTTGAGGAGCTGGTGCAGTATTTTCCTCACTATAATGTGGAAGGGGCAATGACTTCTAAGTGCTTAAAGTTTGAGAATGGACTGCGTCCAGAGATTAAGCTGGGGATTGCTTGTCAGAAGATCAGGAGCTATCCTGAGCTGGTAAGCAGGAGCAGGATCTATGATAACGATAACCGGGCAAGGATTGCACACTACAAAGCTGTTAATGACCGTAAGGGTAAGCAGAGGTTTAGTGGTACTCCTTATGGTGTTGCTGCTGATAAGGGAAAACGTAAAGCTGTTGTTGATAAGAAGCCTAGAGATGGGAGAGCATCTGCTGAAGGGAAATGTTTTCGGTGCGGTGGTATGGGACACCGTGCTAATGATTGTCCTAATGAAGCCAAGAAGTGTTTTAAGTGTGGGAAACCAGGTCATGTGATAGCTGACTGCAGAGCAACCATGCCGACCTGTTATAACTGTGGTGAGAAGGGTCATATCAGTACACATTGTGAGAAGCCGAAGAAGCCTCAGACGTCTCCGGCTGGTGGAAAAGTGTTTGCTTTGGCAGGAACTCAAGCTGCCAGTGATGAGCGTGTTATCAAAGGTACTTGTATTATCAATAATATTCCTTTGATTGCTATTATTGATACGGGTGCAGCACACTCGTTTATTTCTGTGGATTGTGTGGAGAGAATAGGATTGGTGCCGTCTACTCTGGAGAGACGAATGACTATTGAGACACCCTCTATAGGTTCAGTGACTACTTCTTTGGTATGCCTGAAGTGTCCGCTGACTATTTTCGGTAGAGAATTTGAAGTGGATTTGATTTGTCTACCACTTGGTAAATTGGATGTTATTCTGGGTATGAACTGGTTAGAGTTCAACCGAGTCTACATCGACTGTTTTCGGAAGGAATTGTTGTTCTTGACCCCTGAAGAGGAAGCTTTAGCAAGTTCCTTGTCTAATAAAGAATTGAGGGCCTTGTTGGAAGATGAAACTAGAGTGTTTGCTTTATTTGCAACTTTATCGGTGGATAGCAAAGTGTCAATGGAGGAATTGGCAGTGGTGAATGAATTTCCGGAAGTGTTTCCTGACGACATTACGGAATTGCCTCCGACGCGAGAAGTGGAATTTGGTATTGATCTTGTTCCTGGTACGAGGCCTATTTCTATGGCACCGTACAGGATGTCTGCAGTGGAATTGGCTGAGTTGAAGTCTCAGATTGGAGAATTGTTGGATAGAAAGTTTATTAGGCCAAGTGTATCGCCGTGGGGAGCTCCAGTGTTGTTGGTGAAGAAGAAGGATGGTAGTATGCGTTTGTGCATCGATTACCGTCAGTTGAATAAAGTGACGATTAAGAATAAGTATCCTCTCCCGAGGATTGATGATTTGATGGACCAGCTGGTGGGAGCTCGTGTGTTTAGTAAGATTGACTTAAGGTCGGGTTATCATCAAATAAGAGTAAAAGAAGGTGATATTCAGAAGACTGCTTTTAGAACTCGATATGGACATTATGAATATGCTGTAATGCCGTTTGGAGTGACTAATGCGCCGGGAGTATTTATGGAGTATATGAACAAAATTTTCCATTCTTATTTGGATCAATTCATTGTAGTGTTTATTGATGATATATTAATTTATTCTAAATCTGATGAAGAACATGCAGGACATTTGAGAATTGCCTTGCAAGTGTTGAAGGAAAATAAACTATTTGCTAAATTGTCAAAGTGTGACTTCTGGTTGAGGAAAGTGAGTTTCTTGGGGCATGTAATATCTGAAGATGGAATAGCGGTGGATCCGTCAAAAGTAAGTGCGGTATTGCAGTGGGAACCGCCGAAGACAGCGACAGAAATTAGGAGCTTTCTGGGTTTAGCTGGTTATTACCGCAGGTTTATTGAAGGGTTCTCTAATTTGGCGTTGCCATTAACTCAGTTGACGAGAAAGAACCAAGTTTTCGTATGGGACGCTACTTGTGAAGAAAGTTTTGAAGAGTTGAAAAAGAGATTGACTACGGCACCGGTGTTAGTGTTACCGACTCCGAGTGAACCGTTTGTGGTGTACTGTGATGCGTCTAAGATGGGATTAGGAGGAGTTCTTATGCAGAATGGTAAGGTAGTAGCATATGCTTCGCGGCAACTGAGAGTGCATGAGCGAAATTATCCTACTCATGATCTTGAGTTAGCTGCGGTTGTTTTTGTGTTGAAAATTTGGAGGCATTACCTGTATGGTTCAAGATTTGAAGTGTTTAGTGATCATAAGAGTCTGAGATACCTGTTTGATCAGAAAGAGCTGAATATGAGGCAGAGAAGATGGTTAGAATTTTTGAAGGATTATGACTTCAGTTTGAGTTATCATCCGGGAAAGGCCAATGTAGTGGCAGACGCTTTGAGTAGAAAGACAATTCATATGGCAGCTCTGATGGTGAAAGAAATTGAGTTAATTGAACAATTCAGAGATTTGAGCATGGTTTGTGAAACTACTGCAGAGAGTGTAATGTTGGGTATGTTGCAGGTAAATAATGACTTCTTGGATATGATTAGAGAGAATCAGAAGTTGGATGTGAAATTGGTAGATTTGATGCCTGGAGTAGGAAGTGACTCCGATAGTGACTTTAAATTGGATAGTACAGGTGTGTTGAGATTTAGAGGCAGGATTTGTGTACCAGATGATGAGGAACTGAAAAAGCTGATTTTGAGTGAAGGACACCGTAGTAATCTGAGTATTCATCCCGGAGCTACGAAGATGTATCATGATTTAAAGAAATTATTTTGGTGGTCTGGTATGAAAAGAGACATTGCTCAATTTGTTTATGCCTGTTTGACGTGTCAGAAATCGAAGGTAGAACACCAGAGACCTTCTGGATTTATGCAACCGTTGGAAATTCCGGTTTGGAAATGGGATTGCATTTCTATGGACTTTGTTACAGGATTGCCAAATACGGCGAGAGGTTTTGATGCTATATGGGTGATTGTGGATCGGTTAACGAAGTCTGCACACTTTGTGCCAATTAATATTAGTTTTCCGTTGACGAAGCTGGCGGAGATTTATATTCGGGTAATTGT
Source organism: Lathyrus sativus (assembly GCA_963859935.3). Taxonomy (NCBI): domain Eukaryota; kingdom Viridiplantae; phylum Streptophyta; class Magnoliopsida; order Fabales; family Fabaceae; genus Lathyrus; species Lathyrus sativus. Next base: position 832,269,053 of record OZ012735.1, read on the forward strand.
GAAGTTACATGGTGTTCCGTCCAGTATTGTGTCGGATAGAGATCCGAGGTTTACTTCAGAATTTTGGAAGAGCTTGCAAGAAGCTTTGGGTACTAAGTTAAAATTAAGTTCAGCTTATCATCCACAAACTGATGGTCAATCGGAAAGGACTATTCAGTCGCTTGAGGATTTATTAAGAGCTTGTGTATTGGAAAAGGGTGGTGCGTGGGACACTCATTTATCATTGATTGAATTCACGTACAATAATAGTTACCATTCGAGTATTGGAATGGCACCCTTTGAAGCTTTGTATGGGAGGAGGTGTAGGACTCCTCTGTGTTGGTATGAGACCGGTGAGAGTGTGGTGCTTGGACCAGAAATTGTTCAGCAGACTATTGAGACGATTCAGATGATTCGTGAGAAAATGAAAGTGTCTCAGAGTAGGCAGAAGAGTTATCATGATAATCGAAGGAAAGAGTTGGAATTCTGTGTAGGTGATCACGTATTCCTAAGAGTTAACCCGATGACTGGTGTGGGTCGGGCGTTGAAGTCCAAGAAGCTGGATCCTAAGTTTATTGGACCTTATGAAATTTTGCAAAGAGTTGGTGCTGTGGCCTATAGGGTGGCGTTGCCGCCGGAGTTGTCGAATCTACATGATGTGTTTCATGTGTCGCAATTGCGAAAATATGTTTCTGATCCATCTCATGTGATTCAGAGAGATGATGTTCAGGTTCGGGAGAATCTTACTATTGAGACGATGCCGTTGAGAATCGAGGACCGTAAGATGAAACAGCTCCGAGGGAAAGAGATACCTTTGGTGAAGGTAGCTTGGGGAGGTGCTGCAGGAGGCAGTGTGACCTGGGAGTTGGAAAGCAGGATGCGAGAAGCGTATCCGGAGCTATTTCCATCAGGTAATTTTCGAGGACGAAAATAATTAAAGTGGGGGAGAGTTGTAACACCCATTTTAATTATTTAGTCACTTTATTATTATTTTAAAAATTATATGTTGGTGTGCCCTTTGGTGGGGGTGTATTTGATGATGTTTGGTGGGTGTCCCTAATGTGGGAGGACTATTGGTGATATTTTGGTGTGAAATATAGTAATATAGAAATAATAGTAACATTGGTGGGGGTGTTATTATTATTATTATATTTATTATATTTGTTACTATTATTAATATTATTATTATTTTGGTGAAATAATAATATTAGTATTATTATATTATTATTATATTATTTTTATTAATATTATTATTATTATTGGTGTGATAATATTATTATTATTATAATTATAATTATTGTTGGGTGTATCACTATTATTATTATTATGTTGAATATTACTATAATATTATAATAGTATTATATTATATTATATTATTATTATTATTATAATGATTATTATAATTATTATTATTAGAATTATTATTGGGAATATTAGTGGTTGGAATAAGTAAAATAAGAGGTGAAAGGGTTATTGGGAAGTTAGAATGGAAATATGAAAAGTCACGATAGAAACCGTGAGGAAGGAAATATGAAGGGGTAGCAAGGAGATATTAGAAAAGTTGGAATGGAGAGGAAAGGGATTACCATAGGCGTGGGATATTGGTGTGATAATAATAATAGTATTATTATTATTATTATTATTACTATTATTATTATTAGTGTTATTATTATTATTATTATTAAAAGTATTATTATGATTATTGGAGAGATAATAATATTATTATTATTGTTATTATTAATAGTATTATTATTATTAAGATTATTATTATTATTATCATTATTATTATTATTAGAATTATTAATATTATTATTATTATTATTATTATTATTATTATTATTATTAATATGTGGTATTATTAATATTAGTAAGATTATATTAGTATTATTAAGATTATTAATATTATATTATTTTATTAGTTATTATTATTGGGATTAGAATAATTAAAAAGGGAAATAGAATATGAGGGGTTAGGAGAGTTACGATACATTTTAGAAAATTGAGAAAAAAGAGCGATAGAAAGAGAGAAGAGGAAAGAACGAGGAAAGTGAAAAAGAACGAAGGAAAAAGGGAACGAAGAACGGAAGAGGAAGGAGAAGGCCAAGAGACCAATTCTAGGAGGAATTCTATCGATCGACCAATTGTCAAGGTAAGGGGGGAGAAATTTGATTGGGAATGGTTTATACATGTATAGGGTAGTGGGGATTCCTTAACCCCGTAGGAATTTATCGTTATATAAAGTTTTATATTGGCATGCTATGATTATTGTTGAGGTTGGGGGATTGATGAATGATGATGATGCATTTTGGGGTATATATATATATGGTGATGATGTTACTGTAGTATTGATCCATTTTGTTGGATTGTTGATGTTACTGTAGTGTTGATAGTAACTAGGAATATAAAGCTGATGAGATTATGTGTTGTTACCGTAGTGTTGGCAATGACAGTGATTATAGCTTTGGGAAAAGTTATGTGTTGTTTCCCTATAGTGTCGTTAATGACTATGGTTAGGACCTTGGTGAGATTCAGAGTGACTCTGAAGTGTCGGTAATGTACCGTAATGTCGGTTCTAGAGTAGAAATTATAGGATAATTGGTAAGTATAATATCTATTGGCATGTTTGTGATTGTGGATTGATGTTGATGAATTATTGATTTTGGTGTATAGGCTGAGGTGTTGGTTTAGGGAGGTTCTGAGTAACCTCAGAGACTTTTGGTGAGATGTCTGAATTGGTCTCGTGTGATCCCTCTAGCCTTGCTGTAGTGTGAAAATGATGAGTATGGGATATAACTTGTGTACTTGGGGATAGTACGCGTTTCCCTTAATATTGTTGGTGAGCAATTAGTAATGTATATGTGTGTAGTGATCAGTAGGATCGTGTATCCCCGAGTGGGGGGGGGGGGGACGTAGTTATATCTGGTGTGATAGTATGAATTCGTTTACTATCTGATTGATTTATATGGTGTTGGTGTAATATATCTATACATATGCATTGTTGTATGATGATATGATTAGGAGGATCGTGTGCACTTAGCGTGCCAGAATATAATAATTATGCATTGGTGTCTTGCATATCATGGTGTTTTGGTGGGATGAATCATGTCTCAGGAGGAGCGTAAGTGATTCATCCGTACTCCTTTGTGGAGAATGGTGGGGGATAGATCATGTCTCAGGAGGAGCGTAAGTGATCTATCCAGGTTCGATTTAATGAACCAATGAGTTGGTACCGCATGCATGGTGTTGAGTTGCATAATTGCATTATAATATGTTATATTGTAATTTGAACAGTAGGTTCGTTATATGGTGTTGTTGGGGTGAATAATTGATGTGTTGGTGTGTTTTACTGCCTTATTACATGTATTACATTACCATTATATTTTTGATCATGATTTCTCACCCCTTGTTGTTGTTGTGGTCTGTGCTTCTTCAGAAGTACAGATAATCCAGGTGCTTAGCTAGCTTGGATATTGGTGTGACTGTCGAGTCTAGGATGCTCTGATACGTAGCACGGGACTTGGGCATTTTTATTGTTTCATGTTGAACTCCTATTTTTTTCCTGCGAACGTATCAAAATTTTTATTTAATTGTATTATTTAAATATTCCGCTGTATTTGGAGAAAAACCTTTTTATAAGGAAACGTGATTTTTATGTGATATCCCACTTGGGAAGGAAACTCTGATTTTTATTATGTTATTCATATTTTATTTGTTTTGGGAAGTGGGGTGTTACAGGTTTGCTAGGCGAGGTTGTAGCGAGCGTTCGCCAGCAGCTCGCCTAGCGAGTGAGTAGCGAGCGTGCCCAGATTTGTCACTTACTATAAGTAGCTTGGGCCACTTTTTGGAGAACATCTTCTTTTTCACTTTTACATTTGTTTTGCTGCAAGAAAGGGTTTTGTGACCTAAAAACCTATTTTGGCTTATTTTCCTTCATCTCTTAACATAATCAAACAACAACAAGTTGGATCATTCGACTTGGATGTTCATCAACCGACTTTAAAACTTCTTTTGCAAGCTACCATGAGAATGTGTAGCTAAGTTCATCTTGTTGTCAAAGATAGATGTAGGTAATCATTGAACTTTGTATTTGTATGGACGATCTTCATTTGTAAACTATTGAATGATTAATGTATGGTGAAAACTTTGTTTTATTCATAATCTTTTGTGTTGATTAATGATTGAGAAATATTTACCAACTCTTGACCTAGGTTTTCACCCATCTCTTTTCTTGAGCTAGAAATAGTCTTGGATGATTTTGTTCACTTAAAATGTTGAACTTTAAAGTTGTCATTTTGATAGATTGTGTGAGAGATCAACAATGGATTAAAATGATAAACTTCACAATATGAGTTAGAGATAATCATATTGAGAGGATATTGTGAATACATTGATCATTTGAAAGAGTTTATTAAATGTTGATCGGAAGTATACATGCAAAGTGATTACCAAAACCTAACTTTGACAATCTTTATTCAAACCGTTAAAACCTAACTTTTATCGCATTTATTCCTTTCATGCAAAATACTTGTTACCTTAAACACAAACCCTTGGATACCACTAAACTATAAATTTAACAACTGTTGAACGACAACAAAATCTTATATTCCCTGTGGAGACGATAATATAAACCCGACACTTAACCACTGTTCTAACAAAAGGTTCTTAGTATACTCTTGGCAGGTTTACCTAGTTAAGTATATGAAAAAAGGCATTAAGAATTTCATCTGTTCAAGGAAAATTGACAAAATCAAAATGTCTGCAATAACTTAAGGGGGTTTGGTTTGAAATCATTAATCACCGTTAAACAATGCCTCTAATCTCAATTTTTGTTGGGATGTGTTTAATTATCAAGAGGTCCAACATCAATCCCCAACACAAAGATAGGAGTGAAGAAGAACCCGATAGTGGGAAGGGCACTCAATATTTTGAATGTGAAGGTTATGGACACTTTAGAACATAATGTACTACTTTTCTAAAGAATCAAAAGAAGGGGTTATCTGTCGCTTGGCCATAATTTGATGATGAAATAGAAAGATAAAATAAGGTGAATGCTTTCACTAGAAAATATGATTCTAGTTGTGAGTCTGATGAAGATGGTTTGACTATAGAAGAGCTCACTGAATCCTTAAAAAAACTAAGTGAATGGAATGAATCTTGCTTGAATAAAGAGACACTAAAGAAGACCATAAGTACTCTCCTTAAGAAAAAAGAGAAACAAACTTCAAACACAACAAATCTGAAAGAAGAAAACACCTAGTTAAAATCCTAATTAGAGAATATGTCAAAGTCTATTCGCATGATGAACAACGGGTTTACCATGTTAAATGAAATATTGGAGATTGGAAAAATGTCCAGAAACATGAAGGGAATAGGGTTTGAACCTAGGTCCATGAACAAGAACAATAAAACTCACCCTAACAAGTTTGTTCCTCCTAAGAAAAGTAGTGAGTTCCAAATGTTGGACCACATGGCCAACATCCTGCAAGTAACGAGTATCATTATGATGGAAAAAACAAGAACTCTAACAAAAGATGTCATCATTGTGGAAGATATGGGTACATTAGGCCTTTCTATTTTAGGCTGCATGATTACCCTCAACCTTTTAATAAATAAATATTTAATAGAAAGAGTAAGCAACCTCAAATGGAGAAAGTGCAGAAGCCAAAGAATGAAGTTAGAGCTCTCATAACTCAAACCTCAGTTGGAATGTCTTTGATGGATGACTAGTTTTTTTGATAGTGGATGATCCCATCATATGAAAGGTGAAGAGTCCTTCTTTGAAGAATTTAAACTTTTACCACTAGGATATGCAACTTTTGGAGATAGAAGGAGAGGAAGGATCAAAGTTATTGGTAAGGTAACCAGGTCAAGACTTCCTTGGCTTAATAATGTGTTACTAGTAGAAGGCTTGACTGCAAATATGATCAGTATTAGTCAATTATATGATCAAGGGTTTGAAATAAGTTTTAACAAGGGAGAATGTTTCATCATCAACATAGAACATGAATAATTGATAAAGGGCTCAAGATCCAAAGACATCGACTTTATGTGGAGATCAAAATATAGCTCCTATAAGACATCCAAGGGTGAGAAAGAGAACCATGAGAATGAAGAAACTAATATATGCTCTAAAGGAAGAATGTCTGACACGGTGCTGGACCATCTTGCTTAACATGTGTTCTCTGAAAAGGAAACAAAGGTTATTGATACTTGCAGATACTTACGTGAGTATCAAATAATTCAGACATTAGAGAATTTGACCAGCCTTCATAGAATAATAGGAATCAAAAGTATAAACGACAGTTGAGTCATTTTTGCGGATGAAAAAATTATTCTTAAAGCGGGAAAGAGGAAATTTTCTCCCTCTTGAGATCATTTCCACTCTAGGGCTCTATTTCGTTAGTTGGTATTTTCAAAATTTATATGTTCCCTCTCATTTATAACACCAGTTCATTTCATCTGCCCTAACCAGAACTTCCTCTTGCCTACCTTTCCAACCAAAGTGATAATGGAAAGCACCAAGTCTTATGAACTTACTTCTATCACAAAAATTCATGGAGTAAAAATGTGTGGAGTCAACCTTAAAGAAAACCCTTCCACAAATAAATCTAGGGTTTCAGGATTTAAAAACAATGATGACGATGGGAAAGTGATTAACGATGTTGTGCTTCTCTGAATGATTATGCCTAAAGATAGATCTTCAATCAAAACTAAGGCAACTGACTCAAAGAAAAAGAAGGCCTATAACACTGTAAGCCTTTATAAGAACAAATCATCTGATAAATCAATAGGAAAAGACCATAGGGATAAAACTAAAATTACATAAACTATGGAATTCACATGCATCTCGAGCATGCAAGTTAATTTACATGTTGGACAAAATGTTGAACCCACAATAGCACCTCAAAAAAGAGTTGATGAAGGTAAAGGAAAGAAAAGGAAATATAATTGTCAGAAAGTAGTTAGGGATGACATTCCAATTGCTCAAATGATGAAGAAGATTTGTGATGATAGCAATAAACGAAAGAGTGATGATGAAGAAACAAAATTTGATGAAAGTCCTATGAAAATTAGAGAAGAAAAAAGATAAGGTTGCTTCAAGAGAGACTTCTCTAAAGGAATTTGAAAAGAGTGCCAAGAGATATAAAGTAAAGAAAAATAGGAAAACAAAATTACACCTAAGAAGACTCTCAAGATAAAACTAGTTCTCTCTATTGAATCTGAGTATGATGATCAAACAAATATCCTGGGCATCGTGCCCTCTAGTAAGAAAATTAATGTTGTCATGAAAATTCTCGCTAACATTCCTGATGTTCATCTTGACAACATGTCATTTCATTATAAGAGGAATGTCAAAGAAGGATTGTTATTGAAAGGGAATTGGGTAAGGATAGACTTATGGTTTAAAACCATCGGGAAATTCTTAAACTTCTCGCTAAGTCTAGTTTAATGAAAACTATGGCAAACTTTTGAGAAAATTTAAGGGCTTTTTAAGGTACAATTTAGCTAGAAAACCAAATCGAACTATAGTAAAAGGTCACCCGAACCAAACCGAATTGAATTGCTTTAATTTATCCATAGCCGAACTAAACCAAAATTATTGGTTCGCTATATCGGTTCAGAATTTCGTACTATATCAAACTGTTAGAAGACAATTTTTCAAAACTTAATCATTTGTTAAAGAACCGAACCACTATACTTTTTTTCTAATTTTTTTTAATAAATTTTTTTAACTTGTTTTAAGCATTTTTCATTTTTCAATTTTCAATTTGTTGTTTTTCAATTTCTGTTCGGATTATTTGTAATTTGATTTGATTCTAAAATTATTTATCAGTTCAATAATTAAAAATAATGGTTTAATGATTTCGGTTCGGTTCAATGACTTTTTTAAATAATGCTTTAAGAGATAGAGAAATGTGAAGCTAAATGTGAAAAAAAAAAACTGGTACAAGAAAACCTAGAATTAAAACAATGCCAGATTTAAGCTCCAACATAAAATTACATTGATCCATTCATTAGTCTTTGTAAGAGAACAACATAAAAATAACAACTTTCTTGTATTTGTGGAACTACAAACTTTCAAATTATCAAAGAAGCACCAATAATTATTAGAATTGCCATTGTGTCCAAGATCTAGTCAACCTTATGACTTTGACCCTGTAATAAATCAATCTTTCAAAAATCTCCAAACACAACATTTATTCAATTGCTAATATACCCTCCAATTCATGATGAATTAATTGACAAGCCTGCAATTCTTTCTAATCTCCCCATTAGTCCCAGTGAGAGGACTGATTCTACTCAATTTTATCATAGCAGCAGCAAAGTCTCTTTTAAAAGCAATAGTGTTTCTGCTATAAGTCCTAACCAAAGAAACTTGAGAACCAACACCATTGAAAAGAGCTTGATCAGAGTGAAGAAGACCTTTATTAGCAATAAGATCATTATAGTAGTTGTTGTCAAAAGTAGTTGGAGTGAGGGAATCTAGAGGTGCCAAATTGGTGTCACCACCAGAGGAAGGACAGTTTGCTTTTCTTAAGGTTGCAAAGTTTGTGTCAATGTTGCTTTCATTGTATATGCGGTTTCTGAAAAATTGACACTCGGTTTGGCCTATGGTGTGTGCACCAGAAAGGACAGTAAGATCATTTAATGTTAAACCTTTGTTTTTAAACATTGTAGTGAGGGTTGCAAGGTCAGATGATGGTCCAGGGATTTGACTGTTGGCTGCACTTTGGCTTGCTGTTCTTGCATCTCTTCTTCCAAGTGGAACTATCCATGTGGGTCCTCCAAGCTATACAAACAAATTAAAACATGGTTACTAGAGGAGTATACCCCACAATATAACAAAAGTTGACATGATTAAAGATCAATTATATGTAAAGAAAAAGTTAAAAAGAGGAAGTGGGAGACATGGTTTGAAAATAAGCTCGTGCCAAAAATGAAATGATAGGAAAAACATAAACATCATGTTAGATACTTGAGAATGACTGGATATTGGAATCTTACTTTTAAGATTTCAAAGTATTCTGAACAGAAAGAAGAAAAAAAAAAAAAACACTTTCATGGTTTTAAATTGTATACCGCATCTTGATGCGACCCAATATAATGGTTGTACTAGTGTCCGCATTTACATCAGGCTGCAATATTGCAATGTGATACTAAATCACACTAAAAATCGTATCATAATATTGCAATGTGATACTAAATCACACCAAAAATCGTATCATAATACAACAATAGCCGCATCATAACACCGCGTAGCCACATGACACTGCAATATATTATTATTATTCGCAAGAGTGGCAATAGCCGCAACAACATAGGTGTTACTTCAATTAAGCATGTCAAATAGTGCATCTTTTCCTAGTAAAAATACTTGTCTGATTTTTCAACAACAGTCTTTAGCCAAAAAGATATAATATCAACTTTTATCTATACAAAATAACTGGTGATAGTTTAGATTCAACCTTTGTTACTTCAGTTTGTGAAACAATAAAACATGAAAGAAAATAAATGGTGGCATACCAGAAAGATTCCATCTCTTGCTGCAAGTGCAAGAATATCAGCACAAGAAACAGTGGCATTGCAAGAAGCTTCAACGTTGGTTTTAATTGTATCAATCACTTCAAAACCTCTAGCTGAGTTTATGTTAGGTCCAGCATTTTTCTCACCAGTAAACGTGGCAGTGTCATCCAATAAGATGGATCCATCACATCCCTACAAAATAAAGAAACAAACAAAAAAAACTCACATGTTAAAAAAACTACAGTCCGTGATATTATAGTAGAATTTAATAAAAACTAATGCATAAATAAATGATATTTGAAGATAATCTTACATTAACAAAACAGTCATGGAAGAACAGGCGAAGTATAGATGCACCGATTCTGGCTTCAGTTTTGATAGCACTGATCATTGTATTACGAACAATTGTTTGAAGACGAGGACAAGTTCTACCATAGAAGTTATTAATAAGTTGTGCATTGGTAGAACATGCTAAGAGAGAAATAATAGAGAGTGTAACAAATAATTTAATAAAGGGAGCCATAATAGTATTGAAAGAAGCAAAGGAAGTATGTGAACTGTGAATGAAGAAGCATAAGATTAAGCAATATATACAGGTGAGTATGACGGTGCATGCATACAGAGGAGATTGGTAAGAGTCAGAAAGCTGAATATGAAAATAATAATTGTCACAGTTTTCAAACTTGTCTGCTCAATACGCGCTTTATAGTTTTTTATTTAATTTTTTAAACTTTTAGGAGAAATGGGTGGGCAAAATTTGTGAGATAAAGATGAATAAGAATAGTTGACTTGTCTAATAACAAAACAAAGGAAAAAGTTGCAAATAATTGAAGATTGTTAAATATAACAAAAGTGGGAAGTAGTCGTTGTTAGGTCGATATGCTTGTTTAAAGTGGAAAAAGTATTTCGTGGTACAATAGTTTTTACTTAAAGCAAAAGCACATTTTAGGAAAACGTTTAAAGTTTTGTTAAAGAAAATAAAAAGTATGTCTTAAAATTTTGGGCAATAATCATAAAGAATATTGTGAGGAAGGGTGACTATATTGACTGTAGGTGAGTGTAACTTTTTTGTTAGATGTTTTGTATGATGTTAAAATTATAAGAAAATTTAGTATTTTTATGTGTTAGATAGTATCTCTGAGTTTGTGTGGCACCCTTATATTAGAGGTCTTAGAAATCATCAAAAACCACTTCAAAATTGTCCACAATCATGAAATACAGTTTTCTGTACAAAAATACATTACATGTGTCAGCATATACGCTTTTCAGACCGTCACATGTAACTCAATAATGAAGCATATGCATGTAGCCTCTGTCAAAGTCAGGTCGATACATAAGCCTTTCAAGCTGTCACATACTATACATTCAGTTTTATGTGCCGACACATACGTGTTTCAGGCCGACACATCTACTGTTCTAAATGAAGTTGTAGTCTTTGTTTAATTTGAGTCGGCACATAGGTCCTTTCAGGTCGACACATGCTGTTATTTTTGACATTATGTGTCGGCACATCCAACCTTCAAGCTGACACATATTGTTTAAGTTGATCAATTTTTTAATTCCTTTTATTATGAAAATGACCTTTTTGCCAACAATCTTCCAAAACTGTAAATACATCATTCATGCTTCATTTCAAACTGGTGATACAATAAAATTAGCCTGCATTTACTCATCATTTCCAACCTCCGTCATATGTCTACACACTGACAAATCACACATAATAATCTTTTGTCATGGTGAAACCATTACTCAAATGCAAAAGTGGTTCTCACATCTTATTAATCGTTTAGACTATCTAAGTAGTCCTATTTCTAATGCTATTGCTACTAGCAAGGTTTTGAGATGTCTTATTAGGAATTAGCAACCGAAGATTACTGTCATCAAGGTAGCCAACGAGCTTACAACACTTGATTTCCCATCTTGTTCAAAAAGTTAGAAGAACACGAGCAAGAACTCGCTTGCTTGGAAAAACATGAAAAGAAACTTGAGTAAAAGAATAAAAAGGAGAAAGACACCTACAAGGAGGAAGGAACGAAGCCTAAAGCTCTTAGGGATTCAAGTTCAAGATCCTCAAAGGATGAGCATTTTTATGATAGTGATGGTAGCAACAAATATGTTTCGGATGATAAAGAGATGAGTTTGTTTGTCAAAAAGTATCATAAATACTTGAATAGCAAACATGACATTTCTCGAAATATAACTTGTTACTACTGTTGCATGAAAGGTCATACTATTCCCAAATGCAAACTTAGGAGATTTTCAATCCCTAATGGCATTTCTCAATGGTCACCTAAGTGCAACAGTTGTGTTACTCACCCTCAAGGACCCAACAAAGATTGCGTACCTAGTTTATCTTGTTGATTTTACAGGAAAAAGATTATTGATTCTATGAAGAAGTTGTGGGGCTTCATTTACAGTAACATCAATATATTTACTAGATAACTTGTTTAAATCAAATTGACTTGGTGTCAAGAAAAAAGAATGTGTTTTCTAGAAGCATCAACAAGAAAGCCCTTTGGTAAAAGATATTGAGACAACTTAGAAAGGTGAAGATGAATGAATATCTGTTGAAAAGATTTTGTTGATGGTACAGTTGGCATTTGTTAAAGCTCTTGCTCTAGAGCTTCTCGTGAAATACTCGTGCATACTTCGTTTGTACGGTGAGGTTATATCGTCTCATTTTCTTTCTAAAACTAAGCTATGTCTTTTATCCTATTTTATTTAAAGGTACTTCAAATACATGCTGGATGTTATTTGTTCTTGTGTTTACTTCCAAAATTTTCTATTGAATATGTGATTATTTCAATTTACATGCTTATAGTGACCTAGATCAAATTATGCAAATATGTATGTTTTTTCCTTTTATTCCTTATCTATGCATGCTTGTTTTTCTAAATTGTTCAAATGCATAGCCTCAACAAATATTGTTCAAATCATACATATAAGTCTTTTTTAGTCATGCAAGAGTCAAGTCACATGTCTCCAAATATGTCAAATTATGTCTCTTTGTGTTTCTCTAAAAACCTGCAAACATGTGTCGACACATGATGCAGTCATGTCGGCCTGAAATGAAGTCATTTAAATTCTGTTGATTTTCATTCAGTATAGGCCATCACATAAGTCCTATGTGCCGACACATAAATTCATTTTTCAACTTTGTTGCAAATCTGGTTCAGTATGTGTCAGCACGAAAGTCGATTTATGTTACCTTTGATGAGTATGGCCCAAGTAATGTTGGCAAAAGTATTTCTTTTAATGGTGTAAGTGCATCTACGGAAGACATGCTCAATGAAAATGAAAAAGGGAATGATCAACCTAAAACGGTGGACATTGAGAATAAGGAAGGTGACAACCATGAAAAGGAAGATGATGAAAGTCAACAAGAGAATGATGGTATTCTATTGGAGTGTACAACCTTCAAGGATCATCCAATTGACAATATTATCGGTGACACCAAAAAAGAATTCTCTAAGCTTATGCAGGGAGAGTTTGAAATGAGTCTAATGGGGAAATTAAACTACCTTCTTGCACTTTATACTATTTCCCTAATGTTTTGTTTTGATTTTTTAACATCATGTGAGTGCAACGTGTATCCCATCAAGAGTGAGGTAGTATTGTTTCAATTTCTCCTTAAAAGTAAGACTATTTTTAATGCATGTTATTTGTTGGTTAAAGATGCTTGATATTTTCTCAAATGATGAAAACCATGAATGTTCATTTCCAAAAAATTTTATTGATAACCATTGTGTCTTCTCAATGTATATTCTTATAGTGATTTCATGTATTAACTCTTTCACATTTGTATAAGTTTGCTCTTAAGTGTATAAGCATGTGGCTTGTTTTGTTTATTGTATTTAAGCTTGATAATTGAATAAATTGTTATTTTTGTTGCGTGTCTCGTGTTATGATAGCGTTATCATCTTGGATTGAGTAGTGACATGTTCTTGTCGCTATGCAAGACACATACGTATGTGGCATCGGGAGTTACTTTATGATATGTTTGATATGAGTGACGTAATTTTAGCAACTTGATGAGTTTGCTCTTGCATTAATTTATTTATTTAATTCTACTTTGTGTTACTTGATTTGTAATGCTGGTTATTTATCAATTTTTCTTCATTACATATATATATGGAGATATGTGATTGTTGCTCTTCTATGCAAAAACGCCTCTGAGTGATATATTACTATTTGTATTAGAATATGATATTTCTCATGCTTTTTTTCTTCTTATTGATGTTATCAAAGGGGGGAAGAATA